>JAVJIX010000054.1:3567500-3580000 GCA_036785185.1 Paratrypauchen microcephalus | reverse complement strand
CAAAACATCACTCATCACTTCTTGTCTTTCCTCTGTTGTGGTGGCTTCCTTCCTTTGCACATTCATCCTGTTGGATTTAGAGTGACATCAGAAGACCAGAAAATAGCCCAAAAACCACGACAACCAAATATTATACCTGTTTTTGTCATGCCCTGGTCAAAACGCCTTTTTGATTACTAATTTTAGCTCCACTGAACAAAACATGCAGCGTCACAAGTCATCTGATGTTGTCACACTTGTTATTTGCATGTGTCAAGCAAGGAAGATAGCTTTTAGGAATAATTACTGTTTTAAGCACCAGTAAGTTGGTAAAAGTCAACACTCTCCTATATCCCTTTAATTGTCCCTAATTTGTCTCCTGTTTTGTAATTTCCACCGTTGCACAAAATGACAAATCTAATAGTTGTGTTATTTACAAATTAGGATTGTGCCAGATTCCTCCCAGAAAATATTTGTATTCAGCAAAACAGCAATTATCTAGTATTTTAAAATAATACTTTAATGTATTTTAACGTATGTCTATGAGGACTCCACTCCTGACTGATTCTGAAAAGTTGAAAGTGCATGAAAATAATGATAATGATAATAGTAATGATTACCAGAGATGGGTATAGTATCCAAAAATTATACTCAAGTAATGCTACTTCAAAATAATATTTCTCAAGTAGAAGTACAATGTAGTGAGTAAAAAATATTTAGGAAGAGTACTACTCAAGTAATAATAATAATAATAATAATACATTTTATTTATAAAGCGCTTTTCAAGACACTCAAAGACGCTGAGTAAGAGTAACTTAAAGAGTAACGGCCAGGATGTAATATCTGATTTATAATTTAGTAAATTTATAATTAAGTGAATGTAATGGGAAGGACAAAAATATAATAATACACAAAATCTGCTGTTTTCAAAGAATAGATGCAAAAATGTCTGAAGGAGGTGCAAAAAAACACAAATGTTCAAATTGTTCAATATACAGCTCTGGAAAAAAATAAGAGACCACTGCATTTTTTTCTGAAATGAGCATCTCTACATGTATTACAGCCATTCCATTCCAGCATCTGTTGAATTCTAACACAAACACAAAGCTGAGCTACTTCAGTTCTTGCACCAGGAGTGGAATAAAGTCACCCAAGAACAATGTGAAAGACTTGTGGAGAGCATGCCAAGATGCATGAAAGCTGTGATTAGGGTTATTGCATCAAATATTGATTTCTGAACTCTTCTTAAGCGTAAACATGAGTATTATGTTGTTTTAAAATGAATTTGATCTTGTTTCTTTGCATTGTTTGAGGTCTTAAAACATATATCTTTTTTGTTATTTTGACCATTTGTCATTTTCTGCAAATAAATCCTCTAAACCAGGGTTCTTCAACGTTTTTCAGGCCAGGGACCCCCAAACAGATGGCGAACTGGGCCAGGGACCCCCTACTATATATACGGCATAGAATTGTGTTTTATATTAAATTGAGCTTAGTGTCATGTATAAACATTGCTACTCTGTTATGGTACATCCAATACAAGGAAATAATACACAGGTTAATACTGTATTTTACACTATAAAATATAAAATTATATTATTTTAAAGTGAAATCAAAAGATTTCGCGACCCCCCTGCAGTACCTCCGCGACCCCTGTTGAAGACCTCTGCTCTAAACGATAATATTTTTATTTGGAATTTGGGGGAAATGTCAGTAGTTTACCGACTCAATCAAAAAAGACATATCTATAAGTAGTAAAATCAGAAAAACTGATAATTTTGCAGTGATCTCTTATTTTTTTTCCAGAGTTGTATAAGTTACTTTGATAAAAATATTAAAGTATGCTGCACTCTGAACGTAACAATTTCTTTTAGAAGTTACTCAAGTAAATTTAACTGAATAAATGTATCTAAGTCATACCCATGTCATGATTACTCAAAGCTGGAAGCAATGAATGAAATAAAAATCTGTTTCGTAAGATTTCAGAGAAGTTCTCTATTCAACTAATCTGTTAATAATTTGAATGGACACCACGGTATGATATTTGGCAACATTAACTAGTGTCCATGGCTGAAAAGTGCTGATTTGGCCCGATGAGTGTTTGGCGTGTTTTGGATTGTGGTCAGAGGTGATCCTCTTCTTCACAGTTGATAGCACACACTATTTTTGTTGGTTCGTTGCAAGTTGGAAGAGGCATGTCTCAAGGGTGATGGGAGGTGTCTGTGGTCCCTATTACACTATAAGACAGCCAGGTAACACCACATCTGTCACTTGGCTATAGTTCCACATATTTGTATATTTAAAGGATAAGTATATATTACTCTTGAAGTTATTTTCTGATACAGAGCATCTTTACCAAGTTGCCACGGTGACCAGATTATTCACTTGCAAATCTGGGGTATGTACAGTAGTAGCCCGCCTACCGTTGTTTATCTTGGTTTCTTCAAGTTTGTCTCTACTGGCTTTTTCACTTTTTCTTACCCTAATCTACTGTTGGTATAATGGGATTTTTGCCATAGCCATTTGAGTATTATTTCAAATTGTGAAATGTTAGATTCTGATTGCTTATTGGTTTGAATAGATAAATTAGCAGCTTGTATTACTAATATATAATACTAATACTACAATACTAATATTACCTTAGAAAATGGTTTTGGTTGTACTTGAATGAATTCTTCTTGACTTTAATAACCTGAAAAACATTTATTGGCAACTACAGTTTGTAATATTGTCATTGTGAATACATTTATGTTTTCAATCTACTATAACAGACCTAGAATTAGTCACATGAGAAACTTTCCATTCATCCTCTCATATCCTTAAACAGAATCTGATTCATGCTAAATGCTATTTACGCCACTCCATGCTGCCTTCTGCTGCCTTATACTTGGAATATGAATGACTCAGGTGTTGAGCAAAGCAGGTATTGTGTTTTTATGTGTGTATAGAGCTTATACCATTTTAAACCTTAAAATGAAGTTGTCAAATTATTTAAAAATGTATGTGTGAATACATTTGTGAATGTATGTCATGTATAATGAGTGGGCATATCTTTCTTTCTTAGATCATATGTACATAGAAGAATACATTGAAGATGATGAGGAACCACCTTTGCTGCTCTACTCTTGTCCTTCTCACGGTAAAAATTATCACAATGAAACGTTTTGTTTTTGTAATCACAATTTAACATACAAAATCACCCTAGCACCATCATTTGCTATAGTGTCATGGTGCTTAACTGGTCCACTGGAACCTTGAAGTGTTGGATCATTATCACAATACACTGATATAGAATACAGAAATGGTACAAATACAAAAATAGAACTAAAACAAAAAAAGTTGTTTTAATATACCTTTATCTCCAATTGGAGATAAATGAAATAGAGATTCAAGACTTGTCACTACCAAATCAAAACCACAATTTCAATGGTCAATAAAGTACCATAAGCTTTTCTCAATCAAAGTACCTATAGACCAGAGGTCTTCAACAGGGGGGTCGCGACCCCTAGGGGGGTCGCGGAGGTACTGCAGGGGGGTCGCGAAATCTTTTGATTTCACTTTAAAATAATATAATTTTATATTTTATAGTGTAAAATACAGTATTAACCTGTGTATTATTTCCTTGTATTGGATGTACCATAACAGAGTAGCAATGTTTATACATGACACTAAGCTCAATTTAATATAAAACACAATTCTATGCCGTATATATAGTAGGGGGTCCCTGGCCCAGTTCGCCATCTGTTTGGGGGTCCCTGGCCTGAAAAACGTTGAAGACCCCTGCTATAGACCTTTGATTTTACATAGTTAAAAAAAGAAGCATTTAACATAGGCTGCCGTATGTCCTGCTGTATGTCAAACCTGTTATAGCCCCAAGACGCTGGTGCACATTACATTAGAATATGGTGATTTCTGTATTTGGTTTTGTATTTTTGCTCATCTCTTTGTGGTGCAGGTGTTTGGCTGTGGTGGGGCTGCAGCAGTGCAGTGCCGGTGGGGGGAGGGCTGTGTCTGTCTCCAGTGCCCTGCTGGACAGCAGCCTTCGAAGGTAAGACTCTTGTGGATCTAAAGATGCATTAACATTTGAAATATTATACTGTGAGTGTTGTTAACTTGATCCTATGGCTTCCTGATGACATTATGCAGGAATAGAGAATGCTTACAAGCTCACTTTAAAGTCTCTTAATTCTTCTAGACACTTTGTAAAGTGCCCCAAACACTGCATATATAGGCCTATATAAAGTAGGGCTTCACAATGAATCACACTCTAACAATCTGAAAAAAGGGGATTAGTTCTCTGCAGACTAAAAATATGTTCATTTTTACAACGAGAAATGTATTAATATGCAGTTATGACCTCTACAAACATGTTTCAAAATACAGGGAAACTTTTTTATTTCATATTTATTTCATAGTTCATATTTCAGTTCTTCTTTCTACTTTTAATCCTCAGTGTGTTCATACACATTCACAACCAGATCCTGATGGGAAATCATAAACTGCAAATCTAATCAGTGATCACTTTAATAGCAATATGTGTATGTTTTTTTGTTTCCAAAAATGTAAACTATCTGTATCTAAAATAGACATTTTTTTCATTGTCTGTCTTTAATAATGGACTCAGCTGACCTTTTTCTGTAGGCTTGTGCAGAGATCCACACTCCAGAAGATGAGGTGAGCTGCCAGTCATGTCCAGTGGGGAGCTTCTCAGATGCCCTGGATTCTGAACTTTGCCATCCACATCTTTCTTGTGAGCTAATTGGTCGAGACGTGATGACCCCAGGGACTGTGACCTCTGATTCTGTGTGTGGAGACTGTCTGCCAGGGTCAGTCTGCCTTTCATTGTCCTCAGGTTACCTGTCCGACCTCTAGCTGTGAACTCGAATGGGCCTGTAAAACCTAAGACTAGGTGGTACTTTGGACCCTTCCAGAAGAATTATCTACAAAATATAGACTAAAGAAAGTAGAAGTAGCAGCACAGTTACATGTAAATAATATTGGGTACTATATAGATGGAATAGTCAAATATGTTTATATGTCCTTTATGTGGAACTAATTAGAGATCAAAGAAGATACATACTATACGTGCCCCTCATTCTTCCTGTTACAGACTGACTGGTTGATGTTTGCTTCACTGTCTTTGAGCGTTTGTGTTCATGTGTATGGGATTGCCTGCCCCTAAAAATATTCACTCGGAATGATACATAAGGTATTAAAAACTTTTTTTTCCTGATTTGTCCAGGTTATTCTCAACAGAAGGCTCCATCCGAAGTCCTTGTGTTGAAAGTATGTCCGAGGAATGTTTAAAACCAGTGCAGTTCTGCAAAGTATTTCATTGTGACTAATTTTTATTTTCTTTACCCAGAGCCTGTTCATTTGCGGCCATTGCGCACAGTTGCTGAGGGCACCTCGTCTGGCACAGGGGGACCAGTCAACGGCACAATTGTACGCAGCGCTGAAGAGAAGACCGCAGAGTATGCTGTTTTTGCATTGGTGCCTATTTTCTGTGTTATGGGCCTCCTGGGCATCCTTATCTGCAATATCCTCAAGAAGAAGGGCTACAACTGCATGGCTGAAAAGGAGGGAGGGGACCCTGAAATGGCCTCACCACAGAAAGACGGTAAGACAAAGTACAATACCGTACAATAGAAAGCATGAATCCCTCTTTATGCACTGTGGCAGCGTGGTATTGTATCCGTGGTTATGATAATCTTTGCTTTTTTAAACTTTGACCCAGCTATGGGTGAAAGCAGACAATGTTAGTTTTATGATTTGAAAAGCACTAAAATAGCATTCCCATCGAACACTTAGCCGAATGACGTAAACCCTAAGCTCGTTTATAAAAACATAAAAAGGAACAGTGTAAAATATATAGACAGAAAAACTCAAGAGCAGAAGGGATAAAATAAATAACACACTGATATCTTTATTTATGACTTAAAGGTGCATTATGTTAGTCTGGTTAACACCTGACCATATCACAAGTGAGATATGGGTCTGGAAACTCGCTTCGAAAAATCCCGTAGCGGAGGTGTGGTTAGCGATTGCCAACGGCCGTTTATTGGGCGTTATGAATGTCTATTATTGAGCGTATACGTAAGTCCATAGCCAATCATGTCAGTTGTCAGTTCAAACTACAAGCTTCCGTTTGTCATGTAGTACGCGTCACCGTCTTGCCACACCTCCCTCCCTCTCTGATTGGGGCCCTAAATCTGGGACTCTCGCTTGGACGAGTTTCCAGGCCGCCTTCCAGTTCGAAACGAACGGAAGCGGCCTGGGAATTCCCAGGCTAGCATTATGTAACTTTTCATAGTAGAAATTATTAAAGGTCCCATGGCATGAAATTTTCACTTTCTGAGGTTTTTGAACGTTAATGTGAGCTCCCCTACCCTGTTTAGGGTCCCCCCCATGGCTAAAAGTTGCGAAATGTGTAACCTGAGCATTTGCGGTCCTTTTCTGCGTTTGAAAAAAAGACAGCTCAAACGGGCGATTCTGAACAAGGAATCTATGTGACGTCACATTGAAGAAAAAATGCAAATGCAGTTCCACCTCCCGTCTGGATATCTACCCACCGTCACGGCCAGAGTTTGGACCGCAAACGAGCTACGCAATGCGAAATGCGTTTTTTTATTTGCCTGGAGGCACGTGAGAGTGTTTCCAGGCTCGGATGTCCTTTATCCGAGCCTCTGGATCTCTGAAACAGCAGTGGTTTAATTTTATTTTCTGTGGAAATGTGTTTTTTTCATTGAAACGCCTCTCCTTTCTTCCTTCGTGCATAAAACGCGGAAGGGGAGCCAGCGCACAGCGCACCGTTAAAACGAGGAAAGAGCTGAGAGTTTGGCCCCCCCACCCGCTGCTCTGGCCCGTCTGTGTCCTTCTCATTTGCATTCAAGCAACAACGCCCAGAATGAGGTGTTCAGAGACATATTTTTTGACCCTACCTGTGTTCATGGGTCTTTCTCATGCACTGAATCTTGAATAAGGATTCATTTGAATAAGGATTCATTTACTGTATTAGGGAACCATTAAGGCACCATATAAAAGCATCAAGAAGTACCATGTCATGGGATCTTTAAATTACAGATGTTTTTACTGCTATAAAAAAAGCATTCTTACTGTGAGCTTGATCTCTTCCCCATAGATCTGACCTATAACTTTGTGTCACTTCCTGTCTCCATGGAGCTAGTTAAATTAATGGCATACATTGGGACATTTAATACAAAGCAATAACATCTCCATGGTTAAGCAGGTGCCAGACCCCTCATCAGAAACATTTCACCTTTAACTGACAGCTAAGACTTCTCATGCCGCTTTAAAGATGCATTGTTATTGTAATATACTGTATTTTAAAGAGGCTTTCAGAATTCATTGTCACATGTCATTTTTTCTTTCTTTCTTTCTTCTTTTCTTCTATATAGGCCATCCATGTTGCATTCACAGTAAAAGAGGTACACCCACATTTCATTTCAAAGTTCCATTATAGCCTGTGTCCCTTTCTCCTCCTTCGGTGTCATGTTTTAGTCCCTGACAGTAGAATTTAGAGTATTGTGCTACTGAGTTGGAATAATCAACTTTGTGATCCCCTAGAGTGTGGACGTTATAGACTTAGCACGTAATATGATGCTCTTTTATGTAAGCAAAAGTCAAGTGGGTACAGGTTATATAATGGTAGCTCTAATAATACAATTCAGAATCATATGAAACTTGATAGAGGTCATTTTTAAAGGTCTCAAACTGAACAAACCTCTACTATTATCCTTTATTATATATTCTTTAAAGATTTTCTAGAAATTTCTGCAGGGAAAACAAGTACTTCATTCACTTTTGTTCTATTTTGTTCACTTTTGTTCTGATGCTGCAAAAGTCTAGTTCAAGAACATTTGAGGAGTTATGTACAACTGCAGCCCAGAAAAAATACATAGCGGTATACTACTTAGGTAGGTTTAATGCTATATTCTGGAACATTCCAAGCAGACATTCTGAAAAGTAACATGCATTTATTTAATTATGTTTTAGTGCTCAAAAATATCTTAAAAACCTTGATGATCTCTCCTTTACATAGACCTGCTAACGTGGTGCTGTCTCCTGCTTGTCTCTATGGAGATCAGTTTGTTTATCCCTAGAACACTTTCGCTTTAAAAAGTAACACCATCACTTTTGCCGGGTAATTTTTACCCGATATAATATACCCAACAAAAAGTACTTGTCATGGAAAATAGATCAAAATATGACAACACATGATAAATTAGAGTGGTTTTCTTTTATTTTCAGCTGTGGTAAGTGTAACAAAATGGGAAAAAAAAAACATAGGAAGACCTTAAAAACATGCTCCAAAATTACTGAAAAATTAGGAATTTGAGAACAAAAAATTCCTAAAAATAAATAAAAATAAAATAAAATAAAAATAAAAAATTATACTGGAAACTTGGTCTTTGGTCCACCCATTCCTGGGACATGTGAGACTTCCCTGGTGAAGCACAGACTCCTTGACACACGAACAGTTGCAGGAGGAACAAAAAATAGTATTTTTTCAGTGGGTTAAAATGACCAGTTGACTAAAATATTGTTTTCACCATAAGATATTCCCTTTGAAATCACCACTTTGTGATATTTATTTATAACCACTGCACTAAATAAGGATAGCATACACATTTCAGGACCACTCTTACTTACCTATTGTTTACATCCTCTTACATTAAAATTCTTTACATTCTTACATTCTTACATTCCTCTTTCACTATTGCCGGGTGAAAATCACCCAAAAGCCTGTAGGAAAAAGTGGGCTTTGGGGTAAGGAAATACCTACACCTTCAAAGATGTCAGAAACGATGGTGAAGCTCCCCAGGGACCCATGACACTCAGAAAAATGCAACATATTGAAAATCATGTAAATACTTTTGCTCGGATGAAAATCACCCGGCTGATAGTGCTCTTGGGTTAAAGCCATAATTTGGAACATTCCATGAAAAAAATACAATCTTAATGGAAAAAACAGGTGGTGGGGGGAAAAACTGTTTGGTTGTATCAGTTGCCTGTGCAGATTGTGTCCATGACTTTTGCCGTTGTGTTTTGCGCAAGCATAAACTGGTTTAAAGGATAAGCTGGCCGATGCCCCAGGTTCAGTGAGCAGCTGATGGACAGTATGTGACAGAGCAGATGCAAATGGCTCTAGACACGTCAGAACGCCTGCTGTTATGAGCTGTTGACCTCTGTGATTAAGGTTCACTTGGGAAGAATGGCTTTAGTCCGGGCAACTTTTAACACAGTATTTATTCTTACGGTAATATTATATTTTTGCACTTTAAATTATGGTGCTGCTGCCTGATACAATTAAGATGTTGTACAAAAGCAAATTAGTTCTCAAATTTTGTGGTGTCGAGGATGTCTGTTTTTGTTTGTTGTGAAACTTAAGAGGAGTGGACAGCTAGGGAAACTCCCTGAAACAAAGCCCATCCCCCACATGGTCAGTTGTCAGATTCTCTCCTCTCCATTTACCCTAGTTCCAGTCTCTCAGACCCTATCCTTCTCTCAATGACTGAACATGAGACTGTGCATCCAGCTCTTCTTTCCCAGCCGCTTCAATTATTCACTCAAGAGTTTACCTCATGGTCTCCACTTTCGGTGCCTTATCTTTCTGTTCTAATGAGCATGAATTATGACTGGCATTCTTAACCCTCTGCCATGTAGTCTCTGTATTTTCCTCTGCAGGCTGGACTCCATTGAGCTGAGTGGTACATATCTTACCCCAGCACATTTCTGTCCGTCTCCAGTCATGAGGAACACCCATGGAGGGGAATTAGAGCAGAGCCAAGCCTACCTCTGCAGAGCTCAGAGGATATCAGGCTGACTGTGCTGCAGACAGACTCAGACCTAAGGATAGTAACAGGACAGCAAGTAGAAAAGACTATGATAAAATGTAGAGTCAAAGATTTATAGGACAATGACAGAATTTGGCTTATTAATTAGACAATGCACTTTCATGGTTGTAAACAGTGTTCATTGCTACTGAATATCCATAAAATATTTTTAAAGAAAGTAATACTATACTATCAGATCAAACAAGGTATCTTGTCCAATCAATGGCAAAAGGAGAAATTAAATTTGTCAACTGGACAAAAGTTTAAATTTAAGCCGTGTCCACCAGCACTCTAGCCAGAACTGAAGAAGCAGCTTGGATGAGCTGCGAAACGTATTCGACCAAATAAACTTTTGTCCAGTTGACAAATTTAATTTCTCCTTTTGCCATGGATTCTACCTGGACGACTGAGGGATTCTACACACATAGTCCAATCAAGTTGTAGTTTATGAGGGTGAAGTGTCTTGCCCAAAGGCACAACAATGGTATACGCTTGGATGAGATCACACATAAAACCAATAACCATATAGATCTAGTTAACCAAACTATAACAGAAGTACATTACCTGGAACTATTTTTGGGATGTGATTACACTCGTCTAAAAGCAAAATGCTTCCGGAACAAAAGTAAGGAAATAAATGTGCTCCTCACCTTCCATGGTGGTTGGTCTCTCTCTCTCTCTCTCTCTCTCTCATCCAGCTCGGGTCCTCTACCAGAGGCCTGGGAGCTTGAGAGTTCTGCGCAGTATCTTTGCTGTTCCTAATATTGTAGTACTGCACTTTTCTGGACTGAGATGTCTGATATTTTTCCTGGGATCTGTTGTAGCCACTCCTCCAGTTTGGGGGTTACAGCCCCGAGTGCTCCAATCACCACAGGCACCACTGATGCCTTCACCTTCCAGGCCTTCTCCAGCTTTTCCTTGAGCCCCTGGTTTTTCTCTAGTTTCTCATGTTCCTTTTTCCTGATGTTACCATCGCTTGGTATTGCAGTGTCCACCACCACGGCTCTGTTCTGTTGCTTATCCACCACCACTATGTCTGGTTGGTTCGCCATCACCATTCTGTCAGTCTGTATCTGGAAGTCCCACAGGATCTTGGCTCGGTCATTCTCCGCAACCTTCGGAGGTGTTTCCCACCTTGACCTTGGGGTCTCCAGCCCGTACTCTGCACAGATGTTTCTGTACACTATGCCCACCACTTGGTTGTGTCGCTCCATGTATGCTTTCCCTGCCAGCATCTTACAACTTGCAGTTATGTGCTGGACTGTCTCAGGAGCCTCTTTGCACAGCCTACACCTTGGGTCTTGTCTGGTGTGGTAGATCTGGGCCTCTATTGATCGGGTGCTCAAGGCCTGCTCCTGTGCAGCCAGGATGAGGGCCTCTGTGCTGTCCTTCAGACCAGCCCTCTCCAGCCATTGGTAGGATTTCTTGATATCAGCCACTTCAGTTATGTTTCGGTGGTACGCCCCATGTAGGGGTTTGTCCTGCTATGATGGTCCCTCCAGCACCTCTTCCTCTGCACTCCACTGTCTGATGTACTTATGGATTTTGGATGTTTCATCCTGGACAGTGGTTCCCACACTCACTAGTCCTCGGCCTCCTTCCTTCCAGCTCGTGTACAGTCTCAGGGTCATATATATATATATATATATATATATATATATATATATATATATATATATATATATATATAAAATCCAAAATCCAAGTTACGAAACGCCTTCACGTTAAATTTTGGTCTCTAAATACGAAAGAAAATTCAAGTTACGAAACGCGAAATCTCAAATATTCAAATAATGCGCGCTCAGCCACACAAATTATACGCTTTTCTCAGATTTAAACTTTTCTCACATTTGTCTCTTGTTTAAACACTCAAACTTTCATAGATTTTCAACAAAATTTATTAATAGTGAAGCGTGGGGGGAAGGGGGAGGGCGGAGAAGTGTGCGTGCGGACACGTGTGTGATAGCGCAGCATGACCCGGCGCGGGGCTGCGAGCACGAGACCCATGCCCAAACCGTGCCTCCTCTAGACCAGGTCTAAACCAGGATTAAACCACCGTGGCTCTTGCGTTCATTCATGCGCTCAGACTGCGTGCGGTCCCGAGGGGAGGCACATCCCCTCCCCTAGGGACTCGCTGCTCGCCTCAGCCGTGACTCGTGAGGTACACCGGTGCTGCTGCTAATAGCAGAGCTAGCACGAAACCAGGAAATAGATCTGGTTTAGACCTGGTCTAGTCCTGGTTTAGTCCAGGTTTAGTCCTGGTCCAGTCCAGGTTTAGACCTTGTTTAGACCTGGTCTAGACCTGGTTTATTCCACGTTTAGTCCTGGGTCTACAGTCTTTTAGCCAATCAGGATGCAGAACACAATGTTACACTATAAAAAAAAGTTACAATATAAAAAAAACAACCTTGGAACAGAAAGAACACCTTGGAACGAATCAGGCTTTTTACATTGAAATAGCTACTCAACTTACGAAAAATTCACGTTACGAAACCACTTCTGGAACGAATTAATTTCATAAGGTGAGGTTCCACTATATATATATATATATATATATATATATATATATATATATATATATATATATATATATATATATATATATATATATATATATATATATATATATATATATATATATATGTGTATATATAATATATATAT
>JAVJIX010000054.1:3287500-3562500 GCA_036785185.1 Paratrypauchen microcephalus | reverse complement strand
AAGACAAGCTGGTGGTGTACCCTCCTCTGGACAAAGTTACACAGGGCACCTTTAAGCATCTCAAATAGCTACTATAGTAAAAGCCAAAATAAATATTAGCACATATGACATACAGCTCTGGGAAAAAAAAATACATGTAGAGATGCTGATTTCAGAAAAATAAATGCATCAGGTCTCTTATTCTTTTTACAGAGCTGTATAAATTGTAATTCTAGCCTCTTAGTTCATAGTCACTTTATAGCATGTAACTTTTGTAACTATATCTTCTTTATTTGGTCTTTATTCCAGGTTGCCCACACTGTCCCCCCTGTCCACATTCCGCTCCTTACCCAGACTGTGCCCTCATCAGTCCCACCTCCACACTATCTCAGGGATGTCTGGACTGGGACCCAGACATGGCTACCGCTGTACCCGCTGTGCTCAGAGGAAGTGGCCCCCTGTTCTTATCCCTCCTCTGGATGCCCTCAAAGACCCCCTTAAGGCCCCCCAGTCCCTCACCCTTCCATCCCTCAATGCATCTATGGACCAGCAGAAGAGCCCCCTGCTGGCCGGAGTATGTGTTGACACCCACCACACACTTGGTGTGCCAAATACTGTTCAGGACAAAACCGATGGGGCTCAAGTGAAGGAAAAAAAGGAAGGAGAGTTGACAGTGGTGTCTGTGGGGAGGTAAGAGATGAACTATGTAATATTTAGATAAATGGGGCTTATTCAGGAAATTTACAATTGTTAACATTCCGAATTTTGTTGCTATATAGTGAGGTTAAGTGCCTAGTCAGTTTGCAGAGCTATAAATATATATTTTAATCCAATCTATTTGAACATGGTCTACTAGCAGAATGCTTCTGGAACAAAAGTAGTGACATTTTTGTTGGTTTAGGTCACTAATAAAGAAAAACTAAGTCAGAAGTGCTGATTTGATGTAGTTTCCAAGCTATAGTATTGGGTCAAAATAGGAAATTTATGCAAAAAACAGTAGTTTATCAGAAGGTACAGTGTGTCTACAAGCAACCAGTTCTATCTGAAAGCCTGTCTGCACATTCCAATACATTCATTTTAATATGTCTAGAGTTTTAACATATATTAATTATTATTATTATTATTATTATTATTATTATTATTATTATTATTATTATTATTATTATTATTATTATTATTATTATTGTTGTTGTTATTATTATTATTATTATTATATCATTACATATCTTGAATACATTAGCTAACCAGCACAGTTATCGATTGATTTTCAGTTCATCTTATCAATATAAATGAGATATAGCAACTTTTATCTCGGAAGCAGATCGAGTCCAAAAATTTGTAGACCAGTGTATCAGATCAAATTGAATTTTGTTTAATTGTTTAAATGTTTAATTTTTAAGGCATCAATACATTTGAACACTGAAGACTTTTCAGTCTACAATAAACTAATGTGAAAAAATCATATTCTACATAACTTATTTTGTTATTTTTAAAGCCATAACTATAAAGCCATATGGTAGAAATTTTAATGTAAATGTTTCAAAATACAGTGGTACCTCACCTTACGAAAGACTCTACAAATGAAAAATCCAAGTTACGAAACGCCTTCACTTTAAATTTTGGTCTCTAGATACGAAAGAAAATTCAAGTTACGAAACGCGAAATCTCAAAAATTCAATTAATGCGCACTCAGACGCGTGCTCAGATGCACGCCCCAAAATGTAAATACACTTTATCAACACACACGGGGTTAGGTTCCAGAGGTGGCCCGCGGTGGGAGAGGTCCGTGAGGTAGGACAACTTTGTATTTTGCAATTGTTCTACATGTTTTAGGGCTGTAAATGCCTCACCACACACACATTCTACGCTTTTCTCAGACTGGAGTTGGGCTTTTCTCGCATTTCTCTCTCGTTTGAAGACTCGAACTTTCATAGATTTTCAACGGAATGTGTTGATAGTGAAGCGTGGGGGGGGGGCACGGCTCAATATAGTGCCGAGCTCACCCCTTAGTGAGTGAACAATCCAACGCTTGGTGAATTCTGCTTCACAATGACAGGAAGAGCCGACATCGAAGGATCAAAAAGCGACGTCGACACAGCTGCGGGCGCGGGATGGAGCCGCGGGGCCCAGGGGCCGAGCACCGCGCGGGCCGAGCACGGGGTGATTTAATCCTGGTCTGGTCCCGGTTTGGTCCGGGTCTGGACCTGGTCCGGTCCTGGTTTAGACCTGGTTTAGTTCTGGTCTAGACCTGGAAGTCACATAGAACCAGAGCCCGCCCCGCCCCTATTCCCGCTGAAAGCGTCTTTCTCGGCCTCTTAGCTCTAGTGCGGAAAGCGCAAGGAGCGCGGAGACACTTCCAACGCGCTCCTCCAAAGGCACTGCCATGTCCCGGGATAATCCTTGTTTAGTCCAGGTCCAGTCCAGGTTTAGGCCTGGTTTAGACCTGGGTCTACAGTCTCTTAGCCAATCAGGACGCAGAACACAAATGTTACACTATAAAAAAAATGTTACACTATAAAAAAAAACCTTGGAACGGATCAGGCATTTTCCATTGAAATAGCTACTCAACTTACGAAACCACTTCTGGAACGAATTAATTTCGTAAGGTGAGGTACCACTGTATGTAAATGCATTTTTTCTCACATGTATGTGTTGAATTTTCAGATTTCAAGTTGCACAAATCCCCGAGCACAAGCCTGTCATTAGGGAACCTAAAACCTCAACTCAGGACCAGCGCAACTCCTTTTTTGGCATGACTCCATTTTCCTCTTCATCAGTCATAAGAAGGTACAGCATATTCCTTCACATTCTATTCTTTCTTTGTTGTTTATTTTTATATATATCATATTTACTGATTTTGCTCATTTTAAATTTTCAGGTGAAGATGTCTGAAGGTGGCGCTGTATGATATAAAATGCGACCTCAGCTATGGGTAGCGACTAGACAGCTTGGAGGAATAGCAGGAAAACGCACAAACCACTCCTGGTAGACACTGCACCTAGTATGCTGCCACGCGAATCTCTTTGAACACCTTGCTGTACCGTGTAAGCACTGCAGAGATATTACAAACTTTTGGTTCAGGTTTATGATAAATGAACAAAACACTAGCCACTGTTAAGGGGTATACAGCAGTGTTATAGTATTTCTTATCATTAACTTTGCCTACGCAAATGGGCTGTAATTCTGCTTTTATTAATAATTTTCTACAGCTGAATTTAGAACAAAAGATGGCCAAATGATAGTGAATGGGTCACCATCAGGCTTGTTTATTGTTATTGTTATTATTCTTATTATTTAAGTTGCTTATGCATCTAGAGTCAAAGGTTAGGGAGATTTTGTAGCATTAACGTGTAAATAAATGTACATAATGTATATACAGGGTGGTCTATTGGGCATTTTAACAGTAGATTTAAGGTTTGAATTTGGCAGCGCTAGCAGTTTGTTATGCGCTGCCTGTCAGTGGCCTGTGTAATTTGATGGTGTCATTGAAAAAGCCAAGCAGTGGTGAAGGGGGATTAATGGTTAAGAGTCCTCAAAGTCAAGCATCTCACTTGGCTTTAATTTCCATCCTCATGGGTCTTCCTAGCACCCTCAAGGAGACCCCTCATTCATTTAATTTTTTTATTGTTATGAGCTTATAAAGGGCATAATATTTAGCATACATTATTTATTTTAAATTGTGTTAATTTAATCTGTTTTTGTTATATTTAATATTTTAAAGATCATGCTTTGACGTTTTGATAGAATGAGGAAAGTAAGCATCTCTTTGACATTTTTAGACTGAATTTGTAAGATTTTTTTCTTTATGATGTTTTTACTGGAGAAATAAAGATATCTTTTAAAAATAGTTCTTTCCAATCATTGTAATTATAATGCAGTGTCTCCCCCTGGTGGCACTATGCCTTTAAGACAATAAAGACAACAAGCTGTTAATGTTAGTTAAATATAAAGACATAATATATTCATTTATTTATAGTTTGGTAGTATCATTCTGCTCTATACAGTTTGACACAGTTCTTTTCTTCTTGGTGAGCGTATTCCTGACGCCCTGTCCCGCCAGGAAGTACAGGATGGGGTCAATGCAGCTGTTAGCGCTGGCAAGTGGCCGCGTCACTTTGTAGGCCACACTGGAGGCTTCCAGCAGACTACAGCTGACCTGGAGAGCAGAGACATGGGAGTCAACACAATAATGTCTGAAAATAAAACCTGAATGATGCTTATCATTTAAGGCTTTAGACGACAAACAAAAGAAGTTGGTCATAACTGAAGAATACTAAATTTGTCAGATTTAAGAATCTCACATGTGCTGGGTTGATTTGTTGTAGATATCTGAATGAGTAGTACAGACTTCTGGTCAGATGAAAGGGCAGAAAGCACAGCATAAATGTTGCCAGGACAATGATGATCATCTTGACTGATTTCTGCTTGTAGTGCTGAGTCCCCAGACCTCCTCTTAGGCCTGGTCTGACCTCAGCTGCCCAGCCCGGCTCCAGCAGCTTCCTGACCATGAGCCCATAGCACACCATGAGCACCATGAAGGGCAGGGCAAACATGAAGACAGATACCACAGAGCTGTACACCAGGAAGTCATCAAACAGCTCCGGGCTGGTGGTGTCATAGCACACTCTCTCCTTGTCCACATCCCTGCAGTACAAAACAGGCCAATTTGTAGAAAGAATGATTCACTTGCTTATTTTGCTGTTTTCTTACTTTACATTTACTTAAAAAAAATAAAATAAAATTAATACATTGCATACATAACACAGCTACTAGTACTACTATAAATATTTGTCTCTGCAATTGTACTGTAACAACCCTAGTTTAAATTAAGAAACTTACAACTCATTTCTACTGAAGTCTGAAAATACTTTTTATTTACTTTTATAAGAATGTACTTACTGTGCATACAAATAAATTATGTCAGGAAAAAAAAAAATCTGGACAGGAATATATGTGCTTTACCACAATATGAAAAAGTATAGTTCTGGCAGCTAGGCTACTTTATCAGGACAATGAAGTTAGTTCTCTAGATAAAATCAATTCTAATCGGTTTAACATAATTACAGACACTCTGAAAGCAATGAAAGTAAGACTTGATTTGATTTCATTATAAGATTCAATTACCTTGTTCTCGAGAAGTAGAGAATGGGGGCTTGACAGAGTAAAACACAAGCCCAAACTGCCACGGACACCAGCTTGGCTCGCCGTGGATTGACCCAGTTCAGAGAGCGCACAGGGTAGCAGATGCCAAGGAATCGATGCAGGCTTATACAGCACAAAAACAATATAGAACCTGTGTGATAATACATAAACAGTAAACATAAGATACAGAAACCCACTTAAAATCTTGGTTATATTTCATAGACATGACTTTTAGATCAAATTCCATCCCAATTTTTAACATTAGTGAGGCTGTTGCTCCATCCCTCTGCCAAATCATAAAGTCATTGTGCCCTAGAGCAAGACATTTCACCCACTGAGGTTCTAATGTCTGTATAACTGTGAATGCGTTTAATATGTACTCACAGCACTACATCATCAAAGCTGTCACCCTTACACTGTGCTACCGACATACAAAAATGTCTAAGAAGTGCCTTGCTCAAGGACTCAATCACATGAGAAGCTACTGCGTCTAATTTTGTTCTTTGTTCTACTGTAAATAAAATACAGCTTAAAAAAAAACTTGTAACAAACATTTTACACTGTACTTACAATTGAGAGTAATATTTTAAAACCATACCGTATAAGTTGGCGTAGAACAGGAAGCGTATAATCTTGCAGAAGGGTTCACTGAAGGGCCAGTCGTTCTCATCTGCATAGTAGTAGATAAGGAAAGGCAGAGTGAAGATGTAGAGAGTGTCACATACTGTCAGGTTCAGCATGTAAATGGTGGAGGGCTTCCAGTGTTTGGTGCGAAAGATGATCACGTACAGAGCAGTGGCATTGAGGGCTAGTCCAATCACAAACACCAAAGCGTAGCTGACAGGCAGGAGGATATACTTGAAATCCTCTTGGAATTCGCATAAGTATCCGCTGGAGGTATTTGGATAGGTAAAGTTGTCTGAACTGCTCATTGTGGTTATGGAAACACCTATAAAATACACACACACATAAAAAGTAGAGATCAGAGACATTTTGGATAGTATATTTATCAGTGTTGGGCAAGTTACTCAAAAACTGTAATGCACTACTTATTACTTGCTACTGTCATTTTAAAGTAATGCCTTACATTACAATATTACTCTAAATAAAAAGTAAGGCATTACACTACTTTTGCATTACTTTAGTTACTCTTGCCAAAATGACTGGAAATAAGGATTTGGCAATCTACAGTGCAAATCTCTCATGTGTCATGACTTTCACCTGCCATCCAGGAGGTTTTGGGAGCTCTGGTCAGGTCAACATCAGTTTCGGCTGCTTTGTTGGGGTTGTATCGTTCCCTGTCCCATCCCCTCCTTTCCTGACTAATTTCGTGGTGCTATGGCACCTCTGCAAGTGCTTCGTCAAATTGCTTGTACTGCATTTCGACGTGGAAAGAGGTTTGGGATTCACACACAGTGTGCATTTAACTAAAATGTTCTTGGAGTCCTGTGAAAGTAGTGGGCGTATGCCCATCTTGAAAAGGAGCTAGCACTATCCGATTCTTCTGGTTCTGTCATCCTTTGTCAGTCTGCCAGTTCCAGACGAAGTAAAAGGAAATGGAATGGTCTACGCAGACTTTTATATCACTAGCTGATCTCGCGGAACTTTGTATGAAATGTAATGTTCTGCGCGGACTTATCAGATTCAGTAGGTGATCTCGCGGTGATCTTTGTATGAAGAAAATGCAAAACTCACAAAAACAAAGCAGGTTAAAATGCATTGTAATGTGCATTACTGGCATTGTAACGAGTAATATATTACCGATTTTCTTCCCTGTAATGCGTTACATTACTGCGTTACACCAAAAAGTAATGCATTACAGTAATTAATTACTTTTGTAACTCGTTACTCCCAACACTGATATTTATAGAGCTCAGACTGGAAACAACAAGCAAGGTGGAATGACTACAGGATTCCATAGAAAAAAAGAAACATTCTCCATGATAGATTTCATGCAATACTGTGGAATAATACAGCCAAAGGCACGCGGTGAAGGCAAGCATGTGGTGTCAATTTTGTGGAGATACAAACCTGCCCATTTTAGTGCAACGAAAACATCAAAATTTAAAATAAAACATCCTTGTATTCTATTTTCTCGTTAAAAGTTACATGTTGGACCTTTAAACTAAGATAACAAACTTATTTTTTACTCTACCTTCGACTAAATTGCCCAGGGTAGAGTAAAATATATATTCTGTATCTTGCTGACAACATAAACATACCAAAGTTTGTGGTTCATGACTCCACACATCTTAACAAGATGTTGCCTACCAAAGATTAACACATTCTCTTTCACAACTCAAATATCTTCTACAATCCTAAAAGCCAACTTTGCTAGCAATAAGATGTCACAAAACATTTCTGTTACTTACATTAACAAATGAACATAAAAATCCTTATTTTCCAGGATGTAAGAAATAGCACCGTCAAAGTGCCCTCATTCTTGTGCAGAGCAAGCATATTGTTATGGCTATAAGTGGTACAAAGAAAAAAAAACACCTACGTATATTTGCGTAGTTGTCTTACAAGCTGCAACCTGCTTTAAGTATGTGTCAGTTGAGCCAAGGGCAAATCAGTGGCTCTTCTCTAGAGAATGCAGATGGCTATTTACTGTAGGCTGTCCTAAAAATTCAAAATAATGTTTTTTAACATTTAAGACAGCAGTGTTTATCTTACCTTACATCACTATCCAAATTATAATCATAGAATTCCCTATAAAGTTAGTGAACTGAAGACATCTTGGCAGACAAACAAAATCATTGTCCTGTTACTCAGGCCTTGCATTTCTACAAGTAAAGATGTAGGCCTTTGTTGAAGCTATGTTTGGGTGGGAGTGTGTTAACTTGCACATTAAAATGTGGGAACGAGTGCTTAATGTCTTACCAATGGTAGAAGATTTGTGCATTAATCATTACAAAGCCTCACAGTACCCTTAACCTTGGCACACAGGCTACTGTGGAGAAGGCCCACTGCCCTTGAGACTACAGCTGTCTTCCCAGAATGGGAAGGCTAAGCATTCTCGTTTCAACTAAAATAATAATAAAATATTTTAATAACAAAGCCTTTGCCTGCACATGCAATCCGAAATTCAAGAAACCCATGTCAAGATGTAGTTAATGGAGTTAATATTAAACCATAATAAGCAAACTTTTTACACCCACACTGACTGAACATTACTACCTGATAAATCTGAGTATTTTTCTTCCCAAATAAGCTAAGAATAAAGGGCTACAAGCTTCATAGAGCCAAGACGTACATCTCTCTTGTCTTATAAGGCCTATATTTTGCTTAGTTCACATTTTACATCACCAACTCCAGCCTAGCCTGTCCAAGATCGATTTTTCCTTGATCGACTGCCCCTTCTTGTTGCTATGCAGGTCTGCAGGGAGTAGCGTCTTGTCTGTCTCCTTGAAAAAGTAATAGGCGCACACACTGACAATAAAAAGAGAGAGAGAGAGAGATGTATTGTTCCGTGGATTATTTTCATACAAACCCATTATAACGTCGTGATTTAACCGTTGTGAGCGGCTACATGCGCTGTTTGCGAGCAGCAGAGACAAAAGCAGGAGAAAAACAACAGCAGTGATGCCCGGGTGCGTGTTTTTCTTCTGTTCGCGTGTAATGCAGTGCACGGCCGCTGGATGGCGCTGTTGAGCCGCGGAGCTTTAGGGGTTCCCCGTTGAAAATCACCCCATCCCTTCTGTGCTGTTCTTCCCCGCCTGTCTGCTTCTCTCTGCTCCCCTGCTTCACAACACAGTACTGTACTAGTAGTGGCAGGCAGAGGCAGCCAACAACACGAGTTCAGTTTCTGCTCTGTGCATAAACTGACCATTTATCTTCAATCATGGCCGCCGGACTACTACAAATCTAACTTGCGTCTTTCCATCTCCTGTCCCCCTCGAGGGCAGGATTCCGTTTAAGGAAATACAAATATTATTCCCCCTCGGAGATTTTCGGATTTCCTTTTGGAATTACAATACATTTCACCAGGGAAATACCATTCATGTCAATACTCCACAATGCAGCCGCCGCCGAGGAAGGTGAGTGTGGACCCGTTATCTTTAGCTGGGCTCGATCACAATGACAGACACTGAATAAAGGTGCGATTTTACAAGCAATGTGCCGTGCAAAAAATATAGAAATGCTTCATAATAAATTAAACAAAGAGATGCATTTGCTAGCAGACCTCAGCTAACGTTTGCTAGCTAGGTTAGTTTGTAACCTAGTGACATTAATATGCATCTGTCCAGCCGTCAGATGTCAAATAATGTTACTAGCTCATATTGATATCCAGACAAACATGTGCGAACAACAAAGATGCTCAACTAAAATAAATGTTAATTGTTGAAATGGGTTATTACGGAATTACTTTAACAATAAAACCCCCTACTGTAATTAATTATCGAACCTGCGGCTGTAACAAGCTCTATGTTAGCACCGTTAGCATAAAAATAGCTATAATTTCCTTGATGCTGGTGAATTATAACGTTATTCCTAAAGCTATTGTGACAGACAGCATTTACAGGAGACGTCATAACAAAAGCTTTCATTTGGTTTCTCCACGCTGTTTTTGAAAAGAAGACCTTCAGTGTGCCTGGGGTCACACGTTTTATCCAAGGATGTGCTGACAAAAGCTAATACGCGCAAACATACGGATACATGATGGGAGGATGTGGTTTTGACACTGGCTTGATTGATTCCATAGCTAAAAACAACACCATGAGGTTGTCTGCTGTTTGTCTACGTATGTGGGAGTGCACACTTTTCAATTAGACCGTGGGGACTTGTCTGTGAACCTCTGCGTGGTGTCCTCCTTCCAATTAACACATATTCCCCTGGTGCCATTTTAGCTCAAGGATGTTATAGGCAGACTTAGCCAGACCCAGAACATGCCAAATCATGTCTTTTATTTACCCACATGCTCGCACACGTACTCACCTAAACACATCCAAGAGCAACCAAGAGTTTGCCAATGTTTCACTGTAAGGGGTCACTGTAAGTGTTAGGTTTCATTTTGCCATAAATCAAATGTTGTTCATTTCTTAAGAGGTTATAATGTGAGTAGGTTTCACTTTGCCAGTTTGGTTGGCACATATCTTCACTATCACTGCCAGACCTGGATTGGCTTTTTAGCAAAAACATCTATCATACTCTTGTTTTGTAATTCTCAGTTCTATTTCCGCCACACCTTTTACAGTTCTCATTATCACACTCATTCACTTTAGTCTGTCCACAAGTAGCCTACTCGGTCGAAGTGAGGGAAACTTCTAACTCAAAGTACTGAAGTTGAATTATCTGTAAAATGCCAAACTCTCCGGCAGCGGGAGTTGAATGAAACTGGGCCAAAAGCTAGTTAAAATAAACCCAAACTAATACTTGATTCAGGATGTTAGGGTGTGTTCACATTCCTCCTTGAAGGACTAAAGCCAGAACTAAACATAAAACATAAACCATGACTGGAGCATCTCTAGTAGATCTTTAGTCTTATCTCATTAGGTTTACAGACAATTTATCAAAGACACGGCATTTGTTCTTGTGTTGTAATGCTGTTATTTATTTGTCCCGAACTGTCATGAATTTGCCCACTGTTTGTTGGTGAATGGCCAATGGAATCCACTCCACAATAGACAATGACCTTCACTGACTCTGAATGTTTTGGCACTAGAAGCACTGAATGTGTGGTTGCTAATTTTAGGATTCCCATTGCCCGAAAGTGTAATACATTTTTTATTTTTGCCATATATTCATCACAGGATACTGCTGGCTAGTCTTCATTCACCTGTAACTGCCAATAGATCATTCCCCCACACTACAGTCCGACCAAGCCCTGACACTGATTGTTCCATCGATGGATTACTAATGGATGTGTAGATCTATGTGTGTGCTCCCTTTTAGCTTGTCATCACAAGCAGGGCCCAGTCAGGAAGTCAGACGCCTGATAGATTTACCATCAACACTATGAAATTTTATTTGTATTGCTTTTGAGATAGCCTTGTATACAGGAATAGTCTGACTTAAGCATATTTTTAAGCACAAGTAGAAGCTTTTGGAGAGCAGGGATTTGCACCTGTCTTCTAATATGCCAGTGGAGATAACACACTTTGTCTTTATTGCTTTTTTAAAGAAATTCACTTCAGAGTTGTGGCTTTTAGCTGTTTTGATTATTAGATGAAACCCCAGATAATTCAAAAATAGACAGTGGCTTCATGTTTTTTCCTAAGCCAAGGTAAAGATTAAACACACCCTTTCCCAGTGTTGTGCAACCTTAATTTGTAATTCAGTTAAGATATGACTATAATATTTTTCTTTGGGATTGTTTTATAAATCATCTTTTGTGATTGTTTGCTGAACATAACCTGTTGTGTGCAGGTCAAAGTGACCCAGGAGCTGAAGAACACCCACACGGAGCAGATGACAAGACTGCACTTTAAGCACCAGACTGAATGTGACCTGCTGGAAGACATGAGGTAACCACACGTTCACAGACCCACGCCTAAAAAAGCAACAATTAACACAAAGGCTTTGGAACATGTGAGAAAAGAAAAAAAATCATGTAGCGTTTATGAATTTTTTTATAAGAACAAACGGGTTGGGAAAATGACGAAGGAATTTCCTGCTGCCTTCTTCCTGCTGTAAATCTTTTGCTCATACTCTGTCTGCATCCCTCTCTCCATCAGTCATACTTTCTATTGCTTTTGAACATCTCTGTGACGTTTGTGTGCACTTCGGCAATGGGAGGAAACCCTGGTGGTTTCTCACATACTCATTTTGTATCTGTTGACTAAGCGTTGATTATTTATGACAGCAAAACCCCCTCTGCTCCTTTTCTTTCATTTCACGTTGATTTTCAACTCCATCTATCTCCATCTCTTGCTCTATCCCCTCTTCACTGTTGGGGGCTGCTCCAGCTGTTTTAAAGTAGTTTGCCTTGATGCTTTCGGGTTTTGGCTCACAGACAAGACTCTGGTCATACTTGTGGGAGGAAGGGAGAGTCAGTATAATATGCAACCTTCTTTTAGTCATTGGGGCTTGCAGTTAAATGGCACTTAGTTACACTTTGAAAATGCACTGTAATCATATTTTTCTCATGCCACATATTGGTGCTGTAGGGTAACTTCATTATGGAAGTCTAGTCTTATACAGGGTGTCCTTGAGCAAAAGACCAAGAGAAGTGCCAACATTTTCAGTGGTTGTTGGCACTGGTTGTTCACTCTACTTTTTCTCATTAAGTTGCCTTAATATAATCAATTTGAAACAAAACCAAATATTGAAATATTTGGTTGTATTGTGCAGGTCTTGTTATTTTGATAATGTGGAACACTTCTCTCACTCTCATCCAGCTTGGGTCCTCTACCAGAGGCCTGGGAGCTTGAGAGTTCTGCGCAGTATCTTTGCTGTTTCTAGTACTGAACTTTTCTGGACTGAGATGTCTGATGTTTTTCCTGGGATCTGCTGTAACCATTCCTCCAGTTTGGGGTTACAGTCCCGTTTGCTCCGATCACCAGGGGCACCACTGATGCCTTCACCTTCCAGGCCTTCTCCAGCACTTCCTTGACCCCCTGGTATTTCTCTAGTTTCTCATGTTCCTTTTTCCTGATATTACTATTGCTTGGTATTGCAATGGCTTGGTTCTGTTGCTTATCCACCACCACTATGTCTGGGTGGTTTGCCATCAACATTCTGTATCTGGAAGTCCCACAGCATATTGGCTCGGTCATTCTCCGCAACATTTGGAGGTGTTTCCCACCTTGACCTTGGGGTCTCCAGCCCATACACAGATGTTTCTGTACACTGCCTGCCACTTGATCGTATCGCTCCATGTATGCTTTCCCTGCCAGCATCTTACACCCTGCAGTTATGTGCTGGACTGTCTCAGGAGCCTCTTTGCACAGCCTACACCTTGGGTCTTGTCTGGTGTGGTAGATCTGGGCCTCTATTGATCGGGTGCTCAAGGACTGCTCCTGTGCAGCCAGGATGAGGGCCTCTGTGCTGTCCTTCAGACCAGCCCTCTCAGGCCATTGGTAGGATTTCTTGATATCAGCCACTTCAGTTATGTTTCGGTGGTAGCCCTTACTTGTATATATTTTATGTATTTATTATCCTTTATTTATCCCTGTAGGGAAATTATTTCTTTGCATTTGACCCATCCTTCAGGAGCAGTGGACAGATAATCTTTCAGGCGCCTGGGTAACCATCTCCATGATCTCATTGCTAGGCTTGGTCAGGACCTCAGCTGGACGATTTTACCTATGGAGCATTTTTTTGTGTTGATGAGGGAAACCGGAGTGCCGAACCCAGAACCTTCTTGCTGTGAGGCGTGAGTGCTAGCCATTCAGCCCTCAAAAAAAATGCTGTTGGAGGATGCGGGCATCGATCCCGCTACCTCTCGCATGCTAAGCGAGCGCTCTACCATTTGAGCTAATCCCCCCTCTTCCCTCTAACCCCTCTCTATATATATACAAGCCCATACGTGTGTGTGTGTGTGTGTGTGTGTATGTATGTATGTGTATATATATATATATTAGGGATGCAAATTATCTATTCATTCATTAATTGATAGTTGATTGACCTTATCGATCGATTAACTGATAAGCGGCGTTTTTCACCTGAATTTTAGTGTTTCAATAGGATCTTTAAGAATATAAGCTATAGTATACATAACACTGAGTCATAAATATATCATAGTATTATTATATTGTATATTCCTCAATTAATTATTTCTTAGTAAAAAGCAGACAAATGTATTGATGCTGAATAACAAAATACAGTAATCCCTCGCTCTATCGCGGTTCGCAGATTTTATTTTATTTTTTTATTGTTTTCAATTTTTTTTTTTTATAGTGTAACATTTTTTTATAGTGTAACATTGTGTTCTGTCCTGATTGGCTAAGAGACTAAACCTGGACTGGACTAAACCAGGACTCGACCAGGTCTAGACCTGGACTTAACCAGGATTAAACCACCACGTGCCGCTGCTGGTTTCGTGCGGCTGGTTTGTGGCTCGGG
Source organism: Paratrypauchen microcephalus (assembly GCA_036785185.1). Taxonomy (NCBI): domain Eukaryota; kingdom Metazoa; phylum Chordata; class Actinopteri; order Gobiiformes; family Gobiidae; genus Paratrypauchen; species Paratrypauchen microcephalus. Next base: position 3,548,373 of record JAVJIX010000054.1, on the reverse strand, counting down.
GCCCGAGGGCTGTCAGTTTAACGCGTTAATTAGATTAATTAATTACACTGCTAATTAACGCGTTATAAAAATTAACGCAATTAATTATGAGCGGCAATTCAATGCGCGCGCATTTTAAATTTGGCGTGCGTGGCCTTTGAACGGCGAGTTTATTCATAAAAATGTGACGGAGCAGGTCCGTCTTGTCCCTGGACGCGATTTCATTGGATGAGACAGCGATGACGCGATGAGAAATGCCGTGCTACCATTGGTCGGCATACAGAGACGAATGCAGTGAATGCATGTGAAGACGCACGCGCCCGTTTCCCTATCTACTGCGCTCCGGGTTGAACCCTTTTCAATTCCCATAACCTCTCCAGCGTGTTCTGCCGTGACTAAGGGTGCACACTTAGAAGTTTTGACTTAGTCAGTTTTGCCCATCCGAATCACGCTAAACCCAATCATTTACTCACCCCGCGCTGCAGCCTCCTCCCTCCTCCCGTGGTGCGATGGTCCTCCAGACACATCCACACCGGGAGTTTAAATCCTCCGCGCGGGTTCTGGGGGTGATGTGAGCCATGAGTAATTTTCACGGGCAATTATTTGTATTCTCTGTATATTTGAAGCTTTGTATATTATTTATTGACGTTGCATGAAAGCTACTGTACGTGCTCACCTTTTGGCACCAGAAATATTCACCATTTAATAGTGGAATGGTGTAAATGAGCTTTCCAATGAATGTTACTGACACCTTTTTTGCACTGTGGGAGAGCACAATAAACCACCTAAAAAAAATTATTTAAAAAAGGCAATTAATTAGATTAATTAATTACAAATCCTGTAATTAATTAGATTAATTTTTTTAATCGCCTGACAGCACTAATATATATATATATATATATATATATATATATATATATATATATATATATATATATATATATATATATATATATATATATATATATATATATTAGGGATGCAAATTTGGTCTCTAGATACGAATGAAATTTCAAGTTACGAAACGCGAAATCTCCAATCCAATCCAACTTTATTTATAAAGCACTTTAAAAACAACAAATCTCAAAAATTCAATTAATCCGCGCTCAGATGCGCGCCCCGAAACGTAAATACACTTTATCAACACACATGGGGGTAGGTTCCAGAGGTGGCCCACAGTGGGAGAGGTCCGCGAGGTAGGACAACTTTGTATTTGGCAATTGTTCTACATGTTTTAGGGCTGTAAATGCCTCACCACACATTCTACACTTTTTTCTCGCATTTCTCTCTTGTTTAAACACTCGAACTTTCATAGATTTTCAATGGAATGTGTTGGGGGGGACACGGCTCAATATAGCGCCGCCGAACGTGCGATGGGAGCGGAGACACAACAACACAGTATGGTAAAACTCACCTGTCTCACAACAGTCTAAACCCTGCTCACGTTCCCTTAGTGAATTGGTGAATTCTGCTTCACAATGATAGGAAGAGCCGACATCGAAGGATCAAAACGTCCATACAGCGCAAGGCCGCGCTACACCGGGGCTGCGGGATTGAGCTGCGGCGCCGCGTGCCTCCTCCTTGGGGCCGAGCCCGCGCGGCTCACAGCTCACAGTGTGAGCTGCGCTCTGGAAGTCAGATAGAACCAGAGCCCACCCCGAGCGAGACCCCTCGGTCTTGCCCGCCGATAGAGCGGCCTGTTAGCTCACAGTGTCAGCCCCCCGGCTCTGGAGGTCAGATAGAAGCAGAGCTCGCCCCGCCCTGCTCTTATTCCCGCTGAAAGAGCGTCTTTCTCGGCCTCTTAAAGGTGCGCAGACACGAGCAACGAGCAACGCGCTCCTCCAACGGCACTGCCATGTTATAATAATAACAGGTCCAATCCAGGTTTAGTTCTGGCCAGACCTGGTTTATTCCATGTTGTTTTAGTTCTGGTCTAGTCTCTTAGCCCGTCAGGAACACAACGTTACACTATAAAAAAAAAGTTACACTATTAAAAAAAAAACCTTGGAACGGATCAGGCTTTTTCCATTGAAATAGCTACTCAACTTACGGATTTTTCACGTTACGAAACCACTTCTGGAACGAATTAATTTCGTAAGGTGAGGTACCACTGTATATATATATACATATATATTAGGGATGGGCATAATTAATCGATTAACCGATAATTGATCATTAAGAATTTCACCGAGCAAGTTCATTTTCGTCGACAAACCGATAAAAAACAAAAAACAAAAAAAAACAAAAACAATCGCCTCAGTTGGCGCGCCTCAGTTGGCGCGCCTCAGTTGGCGCGCCTCAGTTGATATATGCGAGCTTCCGTAGGTCAATGGCCAAAACATGAAGAGGTCGCGGCGAAGTGTTGTGTGGGACCACTTTCATTTAGAAAATGACCAAGCGCACTGCAAGCAAGCATACAAATATAAATCATCGACAACACAAATGATTTATCATTTGAACACCGCGCATCCAAGTCTGGTAAAAGAAGGTGGCGGCGGTTCATCAGCTAGCCTGGACTCGGTGCTAGCACGGACTGGGAGGAGCTGCAGTGCTCAACGAGCAGAGAAGGTCACCGAACTGATAGCGAAGATGATCAAAACAGACATGCTCCCCATCAGTGCCGTGGAGGGCAAAGGTTTTCACGACTTAATAAAATATTGCTGCGGATACGGCTGGGTTGTGTGGAGGAGGTAGGACAGAGACAGCGGGCTAGCAGCGGTTAGCTCGGATCCCAAAGCGGCTAACTCCGAGCGCGCTAGCAGAGGCTGCAGGATGCGTGTCGCCTCGCTTTAATCCACCTCTACGCATGTTGATTTGCAGATTTACTTTCCCGTGGAGAAGCGCCTGTTCCCACAGCCTCGACTGACATAGTAAAAGCGGACACACGAGTGAATGGTTATTGTCTTTTTAATACAAAATATGTTAACGATTAACCGATTATTACTCATTAATTCTCCCGACGATCGATGAAGAAAACATCACCGAATGCCCATCCCTAATATATATACATACACACACCCTTAACCTAACACCCTCTCTTTAAAATCCTGAAAATGAGCTAATCCAAACTAAAGACCAGCTTGTTCGAACACTGCTTTATGATACGCGAAGAATCCCTCAGTCGTCCAGGTAGAGTCCATGAGGAAGGAGAAGGAGAAATTCAATTTGTCAACTGGACAAAGTTTGTTTGGTCGGAAACGTTTCGCCGTTCATCCGAGAGGCTTCGTCAGTTCTGGTTCTAGTGCTGGTTAGACACTGCTTATATCTAGCTGCATATGCTAGCATATGCTAAACTAGACGCCAGAGAAATTCGAAAAACAAAAGAGAGAATCGCAAAACAAATTAGTTGAGATAGTTTCAGAAGAATTCAGGGTAGTGAGCTCCTCCCTGCAGCTAGATATAAGCAGTGTCTAACCAGCACTCGAACCAGAACTGACGAAGCCTCTCGGTTGAGCGGCATTTTCGACCAAACAAACTTTGTCCAGTTGACAAATTGCATTTCTCCTTTTAACACTGCTTTAGTTGACTGCTGACAGAAGCAGTTGTTTCCCGAGATAAACCTGAAGCATCAGTCTCTGGCACACTGGCTTTGTGATTGGTCTATTTAAGGGTTTAAGAGTTTTGTGGTTGTCACCACCAGACCAAAATGCAACAGGAATTCCGTGCGCTTAAGGAAATAATGTCATTGTTGTTAATTTCCACTCAAACTTTGACTTGAAAAATGCTGCGGCCAGTGGGGGTGGGCACAATTGTCAAAAATGAATATCTTCATATTATTCATATTATTATTTATTTTCCTCTTTATTTTTAAGAAGTCTTTTAATGGCTTATAATACTAGTAGACAATCACTCGATATTCTAATTTTGCATGCGAAAAACACTTCTAGCTCTGGTTAGGTCACACAGGTTAATTGCGCGACTGCTTATTCAACCTTGTCATTTTTGGAAGAGTTTTAGAGTTAATTTGTGCAATATGTAACAATGCTGCAATGAGAGAGGAAAAAGTAAAGTTGTAGCATTATAGAGACTGTATTTGGCCAGGATCAGAGTTGTGTTTTAAAGCCTGCTGTAGATTTTAACTCTTAAATCTCAATAGATGCTCAGGGGCTGTTTACCTTCTTTAATCAAACACACTATTTTTATTTGTTATCTGTTTTGCACAAATCAGTGAAATATAGACAAAGAAAAGTTAAAGAGAAAAAGAGCATGAATCCTGTGAGGCAGTCTACAGAAGGATAAGCGATGGTTAGGTGGTCACCATGTCACGTTAGTGGACTCTAGGACTAAACAAAATGGCCTAAATCTTTCTAAATCCTGAGAATACAAAGTGAACTGAGTCCCAAGCTAACACAACATGTCTGATACTTACTTTCACCTTGTTACAAAATTAAATCTTTATATTGTTGCTTTTTCAGAAATGCAACATTTAGCCAAACATGTTGATATTTGAATTCCATTTACCTCCACCATTTTGTTTTGTAGAAAACCAGCTATATTTCCTCATTCTTCATTTGGACAGACATCCATTAAATCCTATCTCTGAAGTACTTAAAGGTCCCATGGCATGAAATTTTCACTTTCTGAGGTTTTTGAACGTTAATGTGAGCACCCCTACCCTGTTTAGGCCCTCCCCCCATGGCTAAAAGTTGCGAAATGTCTAAACTGAGCATTTGCTGTCCTTTTCTGCGTTAGGAAAAAACACAGCTCAACCGGGCCATTCTGAACAAGGCAACTATACTCAACAAAAATATAAACGCAACACTTTTGTTTTTGCTCCCATTTTTCCTGAGATGGACCCAAAGATCCAAAATTCACTCCAGATACACAACACTACCATTTCTCTCAAACATTGTTCACAAATCTGTCCAAATGTGTGACAGCGAGCACCTCTGCCCCACCGAGACAATCCACCCCACCTCACAGGCGCGCCACATCAAGATGCCGATCCGACATCATGACCAGTGCACAGGTGTGCCCCAGACTGCCCACAATAAAAGGCCACCCCGAAATGTGCATTTTTTTTGCTTTATCGGGGGTCTGGGGACTCAGAACCAGTCAGTATCTGGTGTGTCCACCATTTGCCTCATGCAGTGCAACACATCTTCTTCGCATAGAGTTTATCAGATTGTCAATTGTGGCCTGTGGAATGTTGGTCCACTCCTCTTCAATGGCGGCGCAAAGTTGCTGGATATTAGTGGGAGCTGGTACACGCTGTCGTATACGCCGGTCAAGCACATCCCAAACATGCTCAATGGGTGACATGTCCGGTGAGTATGCTGGTCATGCAAGAACTGGGACATTTTCAGCTTCCAAGAATTGTGTACAGATCCTTGCAACATGGGGCCGTGCATTATCTTGCTGAAACATGAGGTGATGTTCATGGATGTATGGCACAACAATGGGCCTCAGGATCTCATCACGGTATCTCTGTGCATTCAAAATGCCATCAATAAAATGCACCTGTGTTCTTCGTCCATAACAGCCATTGAAGAGGAGTGGACCAACATTCCACAGGCCACAATTGACAATCTGATAAACTCTATGCGAAGAAGATGTGTTGCACTGCATGAGGCAAATGGTGGTCACACCAGATACTGACTGGTTCTGAGTCCCCAGACCCCCAATAAAGCAAAAAAATGCACATTTCGGGGTGGCCTTTTATTGTGGGCAGTCTAAGGCACACCTGTGCACTGGTCATGATGTCGGATCGGCATCTTGATGTGGCGCACCTGTGAGGTGGGGTGGATTGTTTCGGCGGGGCAGAGGTGCTCGCTGTCACACATTTGGACAGATTTGTGAACAATGTTTGAGAGAAATGGCAGTGTTGTGTATCTGGAGTGAATTTTGGATCTTTGGGTCCATCTCAGGAAAAATGGGAGCAAAAACAAAAGTGTTGCGTTTATATTTTTGTTGAGTATGTTACGTCACATCGGAAAAAGAAATGCAAATGCAGTTCCACCACCGTCTGGATGTCCACCCCCTGTCTCTGGAAATCACACCCAGAGAATTTGGACCGCAAAGGAGCTACGCAATGCGAAATGCGTTTTTTTATTTGCCTGGAGGCACGTGCGAGTGTTTCTAGGCTCGGAAGTCCTTTACCCGACCCTCTGGACCTCTGAAACAGCAGTGGTTTAATTTTATTTTCTGTGAAAATGTGTTTTTTTCATTGAAAGTCCTCTCCTTTCTTCCTTCGCGCTTAAAACGCGGAAGTGGGAGACAGCGCACAGTAACAAGGAACCAGCGGCGCATTTGGCCCCCCCACCCGCTCCTCTAACCTATCTGTGTCCTTCTCATTTGCATTCAAGCAACAAGGCCCAGAATGAGTTGTTCAGAGAGAGATATTCTGACTCTGACTGTGTACATGTGTCTTTCTCATGCACTGAGTGTTGATTTTGAAGAAGGATTCATTTACAGTATTAGGGAACCATCAAGGCACCATATAAAAGCATCAAGAAGTACCATGTCATGGGACCTTTAAGTACTTTACTTTTCCACTTACATCAGTGATGATGAAGATGCTGACACAGCTTACTTATTCACGCACTTAGCGTGACAGTTACTATTTTACCTTTTTACAAAATGTTTTACTTGAATGTAAAATTAAGCCATTGATTAGGCTTTACTTTGAAGTAAAACATTTTTGGGAAAGGCCATATTAAAATTGTTATTATATTTATTATTAGTGACAATTATTGATTAATTGGCTGATGTTTTAGAGTGACCATATAAATGTGGCTCATTATTATGCAGGTTAATGCATTGCATTTGCACCCGAAGACCTATTGTGCTTGTGTCTGCTATATAGCTGTAATCTATAATCTATGACACCTGTGGATCAATAGTTGCAATATGCAACATTCATCTAAAATGACAGGTACGCTGACTTCTGTGTTAGAAAAATGTGGTGCCCAATGGGAATGATGTTGTCGAAAATGTCATCACAACAAAGAGTTAGAAAATAGTAAAATAGTAGATAATGCAATTTTTTTTTTTCCATTTGTACTAAAATGACTATGCGACGCTCCTGAATCCTATGCTTGTCAATGATTAAGAAAATAAAACTGGAGAACTAAGGACAGAGCAGTGGGTGTAGTCCAGTGGCACTGAATACAGGGACTGATCGGCATTATGGCGTCTTAAAAATTATTAAAGATTGGTCAAACATACATGAGTCACTGCAAACACCACTTTGGGTGAGTAAATGGTTCAGGGGAACAGCTAAAACATGGTTAAAAGCTCTAAAATGATGATTTGCATAATAGTTCTATTATCCTAACTCTGCAACAGAAAACGATTAATAAAATCTAAACCCCTGTCCCAAAAACCTTTTGTCCTAGTGTCAGATTCTACTGCTGTGCATGTGTATGCTCTATTGCAAATTGACATTTGCAAAACACCTCACACAGAATCCCAAACAGGTTACGGTTTTCTGAAACAAAATTCCATCTCAGCAATATGTAGTTTCACATTCAAAACTGATAAATCATCCTCCAAATGCAAATTTTACCATCAAACTTTGGTCATGTGTTTTTCTGTGCTCTTTCATTCATTTGACAGCGCAGCTCAGAAGTTTTAGTCGTGGTCTCAGGGACCACAGGCAATCACTGGTTTAGTACAGATTTAGGTTTAGTAGCTTGGATGAGCTGCGAAACGTCTTCGACCAAATAAACTTTGTCCAGTTGACAAATTGAATTTCTTCCTTTACCGTGACACATAGTAATTTCCATTCATACATTTACAAAGTTTACATTCATGCATGTTGATAATGACTGTTATACCACACTACATGCTTTTTACTTAAAAGACTTGCCCCGTGTGAGGCTCGAACTCACGACCTTCAGATTATGAGACTGACGCGCTGCCTAACTGCGCCAACGAGGCCTTGAACCTATGGACAGTGTGTGTGAAGGTTGTGCAGCGGGGATTGTGTGAGCAGGAATGTTGACTTTCTGGGGGGTGGGGTCAAATATGTGCCCCTGGGATCTGCTTGGACACATTCACCAGTGCTGTCAGAGTTGGCTGTGTATTGCAAGTAGAATAGCCCTAACCCTTTGTAGATATTACCCCAAATAATAAAGCTGATGGATCAAGTCCTGCTAGCAAAACAGTAAACTCACTACTGGATTTTTATATATTTACTTAACTCCCCAGTGTGCCTGTGATGTCACGTGTTGTGTATTCCTACACATTCCTCACCTGTGATAAGCCACTGTCTGATGCCATAACAGCCATAATAAACATGGTAACATTACATTAAACCTTGTGTGTTAACCTGTGTGTTAATAGTGTTTTGTGTTTTGCAGGAGCTACAGTCTGAAAAAGGGACAACTCGAGAGAGACTATGCACAGGTAAAGCATAAAATACACACTCATAAAATTATGTTGTCATAATAAAGACAAACCTAAACAGTCAGATGAGCACTGAAGCACTCCCTGAAAGCTCCTGCTGTGATTCAAACTCAGATTCTCTGTAACCAACCACAGCAGCACGACAAATTGCTATTCAATCCAGATGCGTGAAAAGTCCCTCAGTTGTCCAGGTAGAATCCATGATAGTAGGAGAAGTTCAATTTGTCAACTGGACCAAGTTTGTTTGGTTGAAAACGTTTCGCCGCTCATCCGAGAGGCTTCGTCAGCTCTAAAGATTAGAGCTGACGAAGCCTCTCGGATGAGCGGCGAAACGTTTTCAACCAAACAAACTTGGTCCAGTTGACAAATTGAACTTCTCCTACTATCATTCAATCCAGATGTAACTTACAGATTTGGGTTTGTCACTCATGCATTATGAAATATAGTATCAGTTGATAGGGCAGACCGCTGCTATACAACAATTATTATTTTCTCTAGGGATGCACGATATATCGGAATTAACATCGGTATCGGCCAATTTTACCAGATTTATTTTAACATATCGGTATCGGCCCAATGTGTAAAAGTGGGCCGATATTAATGGCCAATATTTCTCAGTACAGTAATCCATCGAGTTAACGTTTTCTCACATTTCTCTCTCGTTTAAACACTCAAACTTTCGTAGATTTTCAACAAAATGTATTGAATAGTGAAGGGGGGGGGGGAAGTGTGCCCGCGGTCATGTGCGCTCATCGTGCTCAAATCTGTGATGACCGGCGCGAGACCGACCGTCCCACCCGGGGCTGCGAGCACGAGACCCGTGCCCAAACCGTGCCTCCTTCTCAGGACCGTGGACGCGGTCCCGAGGAGGAGGCACGCAGTCCGAGCATATCAAACCTCGACATGAACGAACGCAAGAGCCGCACGAAACCAGGCAAAGAGCCGCACGCGGTGGTTTAATCCTGGTTTAGACCTGGTCTAGTCCTGGTTTAGTCTAGGTCTAGACCTGGTCCAGTCCTGGTTTAGTCCAGGTTTAGTCCTGGTCTAAACCAGGACTAAACCTGGTTTAGACCAGGTTTAGACCTTGTTTAGACCTGGTCTAGACCTGGTTTAATCCGCGTTTAGACCTGGTCTAGTCCCGGTCTGGTCCTGGTCTGGTCCTGGTCTAGTTCCAGTCCAGTCATATTCGAACTGTTTGAAGTATGATAAGCACAACCCACGACGGAAGGCAATCACACACGCTGTTGTATGTTTTCCCAAAAACATGATGTATATTGTAAAAGACATGGTGCCCATATATACTGTGGAAAAGCCCGGATTCATTAACATGGTGAAAGTTTTGGACCCGAAGTATGTGCTACCAAGCCGCAAATATTTTTCTGAAGTTGCCACAGCTGTATACAGACTGCACAAGCTAACACACATGAACACAGACATTGGCTCCCTCTTTTCTGCATCACTCGAGGAAAAACAAAAACTAAAACACAACACTACCCACTCCAGTCCATCTTTCCCACAATCAGGGAATAATTTAGCTCCATAAAATGCTTCTTTATAAAAGAAAGATATTTATATAACTGTGATATATATATATATTTTAAACAATAACAGCTTAATTGATGCTAGGTGTAATGTATTTGTTTATTAAAAGAACGTTGCATTGTTTTGAGCCATTTGTCTGTAATCTGTTATTTGTTTTTGAGTAGGGCAGAGAAAAATCAATTAAAATCAGATTTTTTTTTTTAAATCAGAGATTTTCTTTTTAGGCCATATCGCCCAGCTCTACTCATACGTGTTGATAATTCTCCAAGAGTAGAACGTGACACAATGGATTATTAAATGAAAATAATTTTATTTCATCTCCTTAATTTGAAAATTTAATTCTCAGGCATTTTCTCTCTTTTCTTTAACTCAAATGTACTCAAATTAGAATTAAAAAAAAAAAAAAAAAAAAAATCCCCTTGCACCTGGCAGCGACACCGCTGAGTACCTCCTGCAATGTGCTCGCGTACCCCTGGGGTACTTGCACCCCTGGTTGGGAAACACAACATCTGTACAACAACTCACCCTTATGTAACAGATAATACTCCCTAAAACTGTATATAGCTGTGATTTTATATATTACTCATTTTTCTATTTTATTCTGATTTGTACATATACACTTATTATTTTTTATTTTTGTAATTATGTCTCATTCAACACCATCTCTTGCTATCTTTTTTGGCTATTCCATCTATTTTTTTATTACCGTCTATTATATATTATATTGATGAGTGAGCTACTGTACCCAAATAAAAAGTTTGTCTAAGTCTACGTCTAAGTCTTAAGTTTAGCAAAATTTGGTGGGATCCTGGTGATCACAATTATACAAAACATGCCACAATTGAGTAATACCTCTATTGCTATATGATTGTAATCATTGTGCTAATAATGACGGAAGATGTACATGGACTTAGTGCATTTGAAAAAGGCACTGCTGGGATTCGAACCCAGGATCTCCTGTTTACTAGACAGGCGCTTTAACCAACTAAGCCACAGCGCCACTGATTTCACATAAAGTGCTAAATAATCCACTGATAATATCAGTAGATGTACACATCCTGCTGCTCTCCTGTATGCTGCAGAACCTCCCAGGCGTTTGGTGTCTTCCACTGTTCGCTCTGTCTGTTCACCTTATTGTGGTTGCCTAGCAACAGCCCCCACTTCATTGGACAATGGATTCCCTCCTAATTATAGGTGTGAACAAGTGTGTTAGAAATAGAACTTCTATTTTACATTTTTAGCAATTAAACAGGTTTGTTTAAAATATTTTTAATCTGTTTTTATCTGCTAATCTTCAAACTAGAAATATTCAAACAAGAAATTGAAATGTAAACCCTAATATTGGGACTAAAGTACATTTTCTATCACTGACACAGCAGATTAAAACAATGGTAAAAAGTGAGGGAGCAATATCGGACGGTAAGAGACAAAAATAAGACAAGAGGAGCGTAAAAGTGTTCCTAATAGTTGCGGAGAGGTGACAATTGAAGTATATTGGTTGTCATTTGACCTTTGCCCTTTGACTATGTAAGAGCAGGCATTCCTCCTGTGAGGGAGTTTTTTCCAATTACAAACGGTCACTCACTGATCCCATGTGTCCATGTGAGTCCAATGATCCCCTCACATGCTGTCATGGTGCTGTGCTAGTCAGCCCAAACCTGCACAAAATACATCCTTTTGAAATAAAAATGTATGCCATGGATCAACTTTTGACCAACAATAACTTCCAGGTTCTTTATATAAATGTGTTATCATTGCTAATGCTGTTAGATGTCACACTGACACAGTGACCCAGTCCATGAAATGTAGGGTACTCTTTTCCGTTGCCCTTGGCTTGGACACGTACTGCACATGGGCTGTTGCAGCATCCTAATGAGCTGTCTGCTAAACACATGGTCTTTCAGTTCATTAAAAAAAAAAAGAGAAAGTTGTGATTTTGCCAAGTCAATAATACTAATATATTTATGTTTTCTTGTTTCTTTCAGGCACTACAGAAGTTAGCAAGTCAGTACTTAAAAAGAGACTGGCCGGGCATTGACCCTGATGACCAGAGGACAGACTATAGGTTGGTAACTAATAATAACTAATAACTAATAATATGTGTATTAAATGGATGTTACTGTTACAGACACCAGTCCAATGCCCCAGGATCTCGTTTTTACTAGACAGGAGCTTTAACCAACTAACCCACAACACTACATTTATATATGCATATTTGTAGACAGAAAAAAAATCTAAATCAAAACAGACAAGGTAGTATAAAGAATAAATATTTTTAGAAAAATACGTGCTTATTTTTATAGTGTAACCACACCAGGTCTTTTAAAATTCAGCCCTTCTGCTGAAGAGTCTTCTCCTGGGAGCACTGCTGGTATAGATTGTAACATGCAGCAATCGAGTGCAACTGTGTGTCCTCTATAGGAACGTATATGCTGTATGGAGATCTTATTTAGAAGGCACGGTGCAGGTGAGCCAGTCCAGACTCAACGTGTGTGACAACTACAAGAGCCAAGTATCAGAGCCCGCCAAGACCCTGAGACTGTACAAAGAGCAGCAGCTCAAAAAGGTGAGCTGTGCCGGTCAAATCACACACTGCACACAGGCCTTCTCTTTCTCTAACAAGTTCCATGTTTGCCTTTCCCTTCACAGACCATAGATCAGTTGAGCGGCATTCAAGCAGAGCTCCAGGACTCTGTGAAGGAGCTGGCCAAAGCCAAGAAAAAATACTATGACTGCGAGCAGGTTGCCCATGCAGTACGGGAAAAGGCTGATATAGAGGCCAAGTAAGTTCCCTCTGGTTTGTTAGCTTTGACTTTTCTGAAATGCGCATATTTTAAGTGTTACCACAAGCCGCCCTCCCTTTCGGTCTGATGGGTTTTTGTCAACCCACTGAATGCTGAGCGTCCAAATCTACTCTTTTGCGTCTTGTCTTGTATTTTAGTAGACATTATTATTATTAATATGGAAAATAGTTGTAGCTTTAAGTCATTGTGATGCATAAGAAGCACACAGGAAGAAATGACTGGTAAAAGCTCCCCTCTAGGCTCAAAGACAGCCCCATTGTGCATAGACAAACAAGCAACATTCTAGCACTGTCTCGATGCATTTTGAGTCTACATGTGTTATGCAGACACAATGTATACCATTTGAAAATGTGGCAAATATATATCTATAATACACTAGCACAGCTTTATGATGTGAAGTAAATAGTTTTATATTTCTGTAAATTATCTTAAATCAGTGGTTTCACACAAATATACAGATCTTCTTTACCCATTACTCATTTACAATTACAGCATCATATAGCATGACAGAGAAACTGTTGTCAACCTAAGATTTAGTTTAATTAATAGAAGCTTTAACAATACACAAACATACGATATTTTGTTGGTAAACACTGTAATGTAATTGTCATTTTCTTAGGTCTAAATTGGGACTTTTTCAGTCAAGAATTAGTTTACAAAAAGCAAGTGTAAAGGTAAGACAGCCCCTAATACATACTGTATATTTCCTTCTATGTTTATCCTAACCTCATTCATCTGTTTTGATTCGCTAAATTGCTATCTTTGATTTTAGTTAAAAGCCAAAAGAAGTGACTGCAACTCCAAAGCAACACAGGCCAGAAATGACTACTTACTGACGCTAGCTGCTGCCAACGCTCACCAAGACAGATACTACCACACAGACCTATTACAGTGTATACAGGTAAGATCACAATAGATGTACATTACAATATAAATCTGTAGTCACATCAATTCATTTGGATTGTGTAGTACCAACAATATTAGCGTCATGACAGTGGGTTTTGTAACCTTTTGCATTTTTTGTTTGCGTTTCAATTCAATGTTTTTGTTCTGGTTTTATTCTACTATTTATTCCTTTACAGCTACAAGGCACTTTTTAATAATTGATTGATAGTTGCGTATGGCAGAAGGGCTAGCGACTGAACTAAAACAATAGAGGACATTGCTTAAGGGAGTCAATCTGCTAGGGCTATCTCATAGAGTTATTATTTACTGAAATAGTTATTATTTACTGAAATAGTTATTATTTACTGAAATATTTTACACAATTATATATTTCTGAGTCTCATATATCAGCAATAACTTTAACCTTCAAACTGTTTTCCTTGGTCGCTTCAAATATTGGCAATGAAACTGTGGCGAGCAGTGAAGGGTAGGGTAGGGCGGAGGTGATGTGTAAGTGACACAAATAATGACATATTGTGGCTGAGACTGCAGGATGCTATTTCCTATATATGTACCTGGCACACTCCTTGTTTATGCGTCAAAGTGAGTGAAAGGACAGTGTGGACCTCTGCTGCTCTGTACCTCCCTCTGCTGTCCGCCCTGTTTACTCAGCCCATTCAAATCCCACTTAGTGAACATTTATATACATTACAGTCTGCTGCGCTCTACCGATTACCCAAGCTGATGTAATCATTCTACACCCAGAGATGGCCACGCTGAGATCGGGGGCTTTTTCTGGAAGCTGACTCGCTCCTTTTAAGCACTACCGTAAATGGATAAAAAAGGAAAAGGAGGAAATGAGAAGAATGATGAGGGAATGTTCAATAAAAACACAGCCAAAAAAACGCCCTCAATGACACAATTCCCCAGTCTATACTCCATTGTTTTTAAGGATGTTTTGCCTGTCTGAGTATGTGTGCTCAAGGTGGTAGTTTAACATTACTATTCTGCACCTTACTATTGTGTTTGGCTGTGGTTTCTGAGTAAATTACTTGGAAATGGAACCTCTTTTCCTTCTTTCCCAGAGTGAGAAGGCCATCCAAAGAATGCGCACTCACAGAAATGTGCTCTTACATATTCCTCTCTGCCTTTCACAAGCCAATATCCTTTATAAGCCTGTGTGTTATAGAAGAAGCCAGCTGCATTTTGTAAGGGTATAGAGATTGGGAACGGGTCGTCACACCTCAACTAACTGCATTCGCTAATATAACAGTAAACCAATGGAGAGTTAAAATGTAAACTACATGATTTAGTCTTTATTGTAGGATGTATTCACCAGTAATAGAGTCTAGCACCTGAAGTTGAACTGATTGATAGCTCTTTTGTTTACATTTTGAAATAGTTTGGCTATTGTTAGCTGTATGGAGTTTCTGCTAACAATGAAAATGGCCAAGATGTTCCCAGTATTTTTATAATTTATGATTGCAGTCTCTGTACAGTTCAGCATTTTCTCATCTTTTATGGCACAAAAGCCCATATTTCTCAAACCTCTTATCATTTTTCTTTCACTCTATTTCCCCTTCCACTCATAACAGGGTTTCCTAACTGCATGTAAACAGGGTTGTTGTTGGTTTGTACTCGAAGCACAGCATGTATACAACACCATATTCTAGGAGAGCATGGGATAATGAACAACCAAAGAAATACTAGATAGAGGTTTAGAGGTGTGCTCGCTGATTTAGGACCACAGAAGATATCAATAATGGTCCCACCGTGGTGGAGGAACTTTACAATTTTAATTCTCTGTGTTTAATAGTGAAAGTTTAAGGTTGTCTGACCAGTTCCACAGTGTGACAGAGTAATTGTCCGAAAAAGTATTTCTTTGAGTTCACTCTTTCAAAATGCACTTTTTTATGATATTGTTAAGAGTACAGTGGTCCCTCGCTATATCGTGGTTCACTTTTTGCGGCCTCGCTGTTATAGTGTATCAACGTTGTGTTCTGCGTCCTGATTGGCTAAGGGACTGTAGACCTTTGCCGATTTGTCAGTCCTTCTCCTCCGTGCCGTGTCTCCTGTACAGTACAGAATGTGTTCAGTTTGCCAGATTTATATAGATGTTATAGATGGGGGACGCGGGGGGGCATGGCTCCGGGAGTCCGGCTTTATGCGCGAGGGGCACGGAGACATGATTCACTGGATCCGTAGGAAGCATCTTTTTTGGGTCTGCTGAAGCCAGAGTCTGTCCCTGGTTTTCACATCCTTCCTCACGCTTCACGGCTCGCGGAGAAGGACGCACTGGGACTGAAAGCGGGAGGCCCCAGAGCCTGGTGCGGCTCAGACTGCTTCTCATTCAAACACAGTGTGAGCACAGAGGGACCCACGGAACAGGGCGCACCGCGCTCATCCAACGGCAGTGCCACGTCTTGGGACGCGCAGGTTCTGAACTGTAGTGAGAATGCTTCCGTGTCTCAGGACTGGTTCCGCCGCCTGGACTCCAGGTTCCACCAGTTCGTTCTGCGGAACACTGTCGCTACTTCCCGATGCGCATTGACCACCCGGAGAATTGTGCGTGCGGACACCTGCTCATCGGGGTCAAATCCGTGATAGAGCAGCATGACCGGTGCGAGGCCGTGCGTCTCACCTGGGGCTGCGAGTACGAGACCGAGACCGATACCTAGCGGGTGGGCTGCATTGTGGCGGCCCACCCGCTAGGACTCTTCACGGCCTCATACTCGCGGCCCAAGGTGTGTGGCATGAGCCCAAATGCCAGACCGCTCAGTCCGTCACTGGTGGCATGTCTGTTTATAAGAATCTTCTCACCCAAAAGAAAAAAAGAGCGCACTCAGTAAAAGACCCCTGCCCCAAGGCGGAGTAGCGCCAGGACAAAGAGGTGCGGTCAGAGGAACTGTGAAATACACGCGTCACTATTAATACCTTTTTTTGTTGAAAATCTACTAAAGTTTGAGTGTTTAAACGAGAGAGAAATGTGAGAAAACATTAATTCCAGTCTGAGAAAAGTGTAGAATGTGTGTGGTGAGGCGTTTACAGCCTTAAAACATGTATAATAATTGTAAAATATTAAGTTGTTTAACTTCGCGGATTTCGCTTATCGCGGGTTATTTTTACAACGTAAACCCCACGATAAACGAGGGACCACTGTACATCAGGCCTTATACTGCTACACTAGCTATAGGTTTTACTCTGAAGATTATACAGTTTTCATTGTGTATTTATACTGAATCTTGTTGTTTCAGGCTTTGGATGGCAGCATCTATGAACATGCTAAAGATTACCTGGTGTCACTTTGTCGGACTGAACTAGAAGCCTCCCAAGCCACACACAACACCTATCAGTTTCTTCTTGACAAATCCACCAGGGTAAGGATGTCCCTGCACACCCCAAGCTTTACCAATAATCAAATTATGGATATCTCTAATCACATCACACACAGAAATGAATAGGAAATATAATTTTTGTGTATGTGCATGTCCTTAAAATCAAGTGAGGATAAGAAACTAATATTTTGTTATATTAGGGGAATTTTTTTGCAGATATCTTTATTACATATCCATTAGTTATATAGTGGTACTTACATACCATAATATAGGAGAACATTGCAACTTACTGTTTTTTTTAAACCGTTTATTTTATTACAGTAGATGCTTAAGTATATATATTGCTTATTCGCAATTTCTTTTTTTTTTTTTTATAATTAAACTGTTGTTTTCAGTACTCACCTTTTTTTTTAAATTTTGCATCCATTCTTCCTCCAACAGTGAAGATTTATGTCCAGTTTCTTTGTCTCTCCCAGCTAATACAAGAGTACAACCAGCAGTTATTCATGCAGGAGAACCCCGTATTCCACAAAGCACAAGACTTCCAGTTCCAGCCCAGTGAATATGACATGGTGAGGCTGCAGCACTGCATAAATACATGCACACTGTCTTTAACTTCCCATTGTGTTTGCTTATAAACCTGTTCACACTGCAGGACATCCTTTCACTCCACAAGATAATTATCCTTTCACAAACATATGTAGTTCTCTTATATACTGGTGAAAAGTGGCAAATAGTAATACCATACAAGGTACATTATATTTTCTAAAACATACTTGACATAGATTTGAAGGAACACAAATTTCACTAGCTCTAGAAATTGTAGCAGTTAGCAGATCTGTAGAGCCAAAAGTAGCAGTTTTTACTTGTAGTAAAAGTAGTATTGTTTACTACAAATCAACCGATATGGGTTATTTCATGGTTGATGATGATTGTTTAGAAACTAGTCAACAAGCTCTGCTAATATTTTTGGGGGACAGATTTTAATTATTTTCCAAATTATGTAATTTAAATTTACTCCTAACTTTTTTTAACCAGAAACATTTAAGAGAGCAGTATAGTCATGTTTTTCTGCAGTAATCTCTTTGCTTGTCTCTTAACTGAGCAAAATAAAAAGTGCAAATATCAGCCCTATACACTGTATATCGGCCAAAAGATATATTAGTCTATCTCTGTTGTACACAGTCACTTTCTTTACTTTTTGTTTCTAATTTACTTTTACTAGTTTTGAATACCTTTTTGTTCTCGCACATGTTCTTTCTCTAATCACAAGCAGGTTTCTTGTTTGTCAGGCATTTCCCCATGTTTAATATTTTATGGAAACCCATCAATAGTCTTTTGAACAGGCAGCATGGAAACCTGAAATCCAATGCTCTGATCATCTCCATCAGTAGCTCTTTGTTTTGAGTCTGTTGAGATGCCATGTGGTAACTATTCAAGACAGACCCCTGTAGTTAACAGCTGTCTAGTTACAGCATGACAAAAGCCACATGAATCTTCTTTAGATGGGTCAGCTGGGAATACTTATTTTCATGTGCGCAGATGTAATTGTGTAAGATTCAATTGTAAATATGCGTAGAGTTATTATTGCCACTCAAGAAAAATGTGTCAAAAGTTACTTTTAGCAATCTTTTCTACAAGATGGAACTAACTACATTATATTATTTCATATTATATAATTATGTGCATTGTTTATGTTCTTACAAAAAATGTATTCTTAGTTTACTTTACAGTAGTTTACTTTCACTCAAGTAGTATCCAGAGGTGGGTAGTAATCAGTGACATTTGCTTGAGTAACTAAGCTGCAGCCTCCTACTTGAATAATAATTGTATTGAAGTAACAGCACTCTTACTTGAGTAAAAGTTTTAGTTACTCTTCCCAATGTGGGTAAGTCTACAAGTGACAAACACTTTATGCTGATAGTATTAAGTGATTTGAACATTTGTTTTTCTTCTTCAGATATGCTTTTTCTGTTGATAATTTGAGAATACCAGACTTTGTGCATTATTTAATGTTTTGTCCTTTAAAATACATTTACTTAAATTATAAATCTGATGTTACGCACCAACAGTTTAAGTGTTTAAGTTACGAGTAGTACTCTTTACTCTTTTTCTTTTACTCTACCCACTTCTGGTTGTATCACAACTTGGTTTGTAGCAGTACTTATGGATGAGAAACATTTTGCATGTACTTTGACTTGAGTTCACCTGTCAATCCTTTACACTGATCCTGTCTTCTCTCCTGGTTTAAGTCTTGTCCCTGGTTTCTTGCCTCTCATTAATGTGTTTTGTTTCAAATCTTTATTCTCATCCTAGAATCTAACACTTTTCTTCCTAGCACCTTTCTATTTTAGTCCTGCTTTTGGCTAACTCTTCTCCCAACCTTTTTTTCCACTAACCCTCCCTGTGCTGTTGTGTGGCCCGGTGCTATGTGTGCGCGTGTGCGTGCGTGTGTGTGTCTGTGTGTGTGTATGTGTGATACTAGACTCTGAGCTCGGTGCAGCAGTTGGTGGACATAGAGCCGTCGCCCGTCAGTGCCATGAGAATGACCCTGGCACAGGTAGTCCTCACTGTTGCTATAGCATCTTCATTACAAATACACAGTCCATTCTCTCCTTAACAAGTGAACCTTTTTCATTTTATTGTCATACTTCTGACTCCTGAACTTAGGATGTCAAGATTATTGTGATTATTCAGGTCACAATATACTCATAAGAAATGAAAATCAGTAGTTGACAGTTTTAGTTTCAATTCAACCTATACTGTACTACAAAAATAAAACCTAAATCTAAAGTGTCCTTTTATCTTGTTGTTAATGTTACATTAACTTTACTATCACTGAGCAAGTTTGAATTTGTGAAGCTGGTCATATACTAGAGGAATTGACATATTATTACATAAAAAGAATGAACAAAAATGAAGGATTTTTGCCATTGTTTGGTCATGTGTCAATAATCATAGGGTTACTGTGATGTTAATGGCAACAGCAAACTTTGATTTTGTGAAATATCCTTACTATGAACTATCACTAATATGCAAAAGAGCTAGTCAAGCTATTTTCAGTTCTAGTTTCAGTTAATATCCTTTGTAAATGTCAAATTGTTCAAATACGCATGTTGAACAATGTAGGCAAATATGTTATTCTTTCAGCCCAACAATATTAGCTACCCACTTTCTTCACATTTTCTCATATGTCTAGACATAAAAAGAACCTACTGGTAAATATTATAATTATAAAATGTTGAAGGAATTCTAATTACAATTACTGTATGAATGATAAATGATTTCCATTACGCTTTCCATTGGCTCAGATAGGGTGTTAATAATAAATATGTATATGTATAATATTAGCAGTAGGCTAAAAATAGAAAAATAGTGCGTTAGACTAAAAGTAATTGTTTGTAATTAATACTGCCCCTTGTGGATGGTGTTATTATGACAGCTGGAGTGGTATTGTACAGTGAAACGTGATTAATGTATAGAAAAGACTGCAACACTGCAATAAATCCTTTTTGTTAACAAACAGATCTTAACATTAATGTGCTCAAATTCATGCAGTCTGTTCAAACAGCTGATACAGTGGTAACAGATCTTTTAATTGGAGTCTAAATCTGCATAGGACTTTTTAATAAAATAGTGAAAGCATGACTTAAAAAAAAAAATCATACATATAATAATCTTTTCCAAAAGCATGTTTCTGTCATTTTATTTTGGCTTCTTTCCTCCTCCCTTTCACAGTGTCTACAAAATGACACAGTTGAACAATCTTCTTAATGATAGTTATTCACTCAAGTAAGGTAGTTGTTGTCATAGCACAATCCCATAATTTGACATAATTTGATGCCAATGTGCTTAAAATTCACATTCAAGTTTAATTTATAGCCTACTGCTGCCTACCTGAAACTGTTACTTTCCAAATAAACAATTTATTACAGAAAGGTGTAGAACGTTTTGCTAATCTGATATGCTGTGTTGAATGGAGATATAATTAAGATGTAAATCTCTTGTGTAATGTGTTAGTTCTGTGCCTATACATAACTGGATTTATGTATCTCTGTCATCGGAAAAAGTCATAATTAATAGATTTTGTGTGTGGAGAAACATACAATTACAAAACACTGCATACATAGTTCTTCTAGCATGCTTTCATTATCAGCTTGTGGTAATACTGGCCTCTTGAGTCTAGTGAATACGCATCTAGATAAATATTTTTCTTTTTGCTCAGTCAGAATTCTTTCCTGTTTACAACTTGCGCAGGTGTCTTTCTTCTACTGCAAGCAATTAAAGCTGTGCCAGAGCTTCTAGTGTGATGTTTGTGTACATGAATTTAATTATCTGTGAAATGGATGAATAATAAAAAGGCATATACTTATAACAGATATCAAATAGCACAGACTTCTCAGAAAGATTAATCATATTGTTATTATGTAAAACGTGGGGGAAAATAGTGCAATGCCAAAATCTCACATGATCTCACACAGTCATGCCTTCCCTCATGTGGTTCCAATAAGTGCAGAGGGTGAAAACAGTAGAGCTTCTCAACATGCCGTATTAATTATGTGCAAAGGAAACATCTCCGGCTCACAGTGAGTTTAGATTTAATTAACAGCTCCTGCCTTATACACTGATGTCTGACTATGCGTGGCTGAATAACCAATTTGTGTGTCTGCTCCCATTTGTGACAGAGCCGCCAGCTGGAGTCCGAGACAGGGACCACAGAGGAGCACAGTCTGAACAAAGAGGCCAGGAAGTGGGCCACCAGGGTTGCCCGGGAACACAAGAATATTATACACTACAAGAAAGTGAGAAACTCCTACCCACGTACATGCATGAATTCACACTATTACAAAAACACATTTTCATCAACTGCTAAATTAATTTCAAAATAAAGTTGGGATAATGAAAATTATATGCAAATAGATAATTTCATAAAAAAAAAAATACAGATTTTTTTAATATCTAATCTAATCTAAGTTAGTTCTGATATCTTTTGGGGATTTATATAGTCATTGTGGCCAAACAGGTGCCACAGTGGGGTGAAAGTGCCAAAAATTGTTGTTGTGTCTTTTGGCAAGACACTTCACCCACATTGCCTAATATGAAAATGGTGTCTGCGTGTGAGTGTTGTGGTGGTGGTGTTGGAGAGGCTGGTGGCGCAAATTGGCAGCCTTGCTTCATTCAGTCTGCCTAAGGGCATGTATTTTAGCTATCATAAACTGCTCTAATTATGTTTTCATTTAATTTCTTTGTAGTCTTTGGAGGACTGTGAGACCCACGGGCTGCCCACAACAGAGCAGGGCAGAGCGGACTTGGAGATTAAAATTGAAGACACCAAAGAAAGTATTCGCAAATCAGAGGTTTGTGTCTTTAAAGTTTGATCAGAAAACTGAGCAAGAAGTTTGTGTCGTGCAGTAGCACATCTGCTGTGAAAACACACATAGAAAACAGGATTTATGGTGGTAGACAAATGTGGGAGTAAGGGGGTAGGTGAATCAAAGAAAAAGGGAGAGATAAATTAGAAGAAATCTATCCCCAAAGCCATATATTCCATCATCTGTTCACAGTGTCTCGTTTCCATGCATACACTACTACTACTGTATTCCCACAGAGATAGCTATCACACAAGCATCGACTTGCCCGATATGCCACAGCGCATGTCAGATCCATGAATGATCTGTTCAAGTGGGTTCCTTTTCTTTGATTTAGAGTCCCCTGTAGTATAATTCTACTGTAGTTTTATGAATGTAAATTTGTGCTTCACATGTCATTACCATCAAACATTTTTAGCACCCCCTGCTGACATGTTTGCACATGTTCTACTCCCGTCCACAATGTACAGTATGTGTCTGTGTAATTCATTTGTTAAAAGTCTAATTTTGTTATCCAGGTATTTGTCGTGCCTTGACTTGTCTCATTCCCTCTCACTTTGTCTCTATTCATTGCTCATCCATGAGCAGCTATAGCCTGAGTGCGATTATGAATATTTAATGTGCTCATCTGGTGCAAATGGCTTTATCTCAAACCCTTATCAGAGAGTTACTGAGCAAATGATGGCAGTGCAGGGTTATTATCCAGGTTACTGCAGCATTAGAGGAATGCAAAGGAGATATTCTCATTTTTGCATTAAAGGGATATGCCACCCCCAGGTCAAATTTGGGCATCTCCCCACAGTCCAGAGACTAAAATAAGTGGTGGAAAGCGTTTTCCTGCTCACCCAGCCATTGTCCGAGTCTGTCGCCACTGACCGCCGCGGTATCTGGTGCTCCTCCGCCTTAGACTGGAGTCTAACGTCGCCAGAGAAAGATTTCGGCCAAAAGGAATTAATTTGCTCGATGCGTTTCCCAATTACTTTGTGTGTAGTGCGCATTCATATCGAGTGCAAATAAATGTGCAAATCAACACGGAGAGCTTGCCTTTTTCATTTTGGGTGGGAACTATTTTCCAGTGCGTAAGAATACAGCCGTATCACGCACCACGTTGTGCAACAGGGGAACTCCCTTCCCGGTGCGTAACTGGAATTCCCCTGGCAGCGTGCTCTTATTATTATCCTTTTTATTTATCCCTGTGAGGAAATTATTTCTCTGCATTTGACCCATCCTTTCAGGAGCAGTGGGCAGCACATCTTTTAGGCGCCTGGAGACCCATCTCCATGATCTTATTGCTAGGCTTGGTGCAGGATTTTACCTATGGAGCATGTTTTTTTTTTCTGTCACAATTAAAGAAATCCATCCCAGCAAAGAGTTGTTCTTAGTGAAAAGCCCTGTTTGCTACATACAATCAACTTTATATAATAAAGTTTATATATAAAATATATATAACAAGCAACCTCACAGTACCATTAGTTTGCCACAATTGCATTGAATTATTATCACACATTCCATTCATTTTATCATAGCTTCCATTTATTGCAGTACTATAAACCCTACTGCAGAAGAAGTAACATATTCTCAATTATCCAACAATAATGGAGATGGTTTGACCTTTTTCAGTGTTGTTTTTTCACGTTGCGTTGCTCTTAGAAGATGACAGAGCGAGAATAGTCCTAATGAGCTGTGGAAGGATATTCTCAAACCAGCTCCTTGAGACAATCTGCTTACTTTTTATTCAGCATAGACAACCCTTCGCTTTATATAAAGCTCTATCACTGACTGGCCTGACACACAACTCTTATGTCTATACTGGTATTGTTTACTTAATCAATTAGTAAGAGAACAGCAGCCAGAACTTACTATATATTAGCAGTGTTGGGCAAGTTACTCAAAAACTGTAATGCACTACTTATTACTTGTTACTGTCATTTTAAAGTAATGCCTTACATTACAATATTACTCTAAATAAAAAGTAAGGCATTACACTACTTTTGCATTACTTTAGTTACTCTCGCCAAAATGACTGGAAATAAGGATTTGGCAATCTACAGTGCAAATGTGTCATGACTTTCACCTGCCATCCAGCAGGTTTTGGGAGCCTGCAGACTGAAAACAAACATGTTCAGTAATTGCTTTTTACCCGCTTACAATACCAAAAGATAAATCATCCTTTCCCTTCTTGCCACACCTTACCATGCACTCCAGCACTGTTCACTCGGCAACGAGCCTTCTCACTTCTCGTGGCTGGAGATTCTCTGGCCGGTCAACATCAGTTTCGGCTGCTTTGTTGGGGTTGGATCGTTCCCTGTCCCATCCCCTCCTTTCCTGACTAATTTCGTGGTGCTATGGCACCTCTGCAAGTGCTTCGTCAAATTGCTTGTACTGCATTTCGACGTGGAAAGAGGTTTGGGATTCACACACAGTGTGCATTAAACTAAAATGTTCTTGGAGTCCTTATTTTGAACGAAGTGAAAGTAGTGGGCGTATGCCCATCTTGAAAAGGAGCTAGCACTATCCGATTCTTCTGGTTCTGTCATCCTTTGTCAGTCTGCCAGTTCGAGACGAAGTAAAAGGAAATGGAATGGTCTGCACTGACTTTTATATCACTAGCTGATCTCGCGGAACTTTGTATGAAATGTAATGTTCTGCGCGGACTTATCAGATTCAGTAGCTGATCTCGCGGTGATCCGCGAACTTTGTATGAAGAAAACGCAAACCCCACAAAAACAAAGCAGGTTAAAAATGCATTGTAATGTGCATTACTGGCATTGTAACAAGTAATATATTACCGATTTTCTTCCCTGTTATGCGTTACATTACTGCATTACACCAAAAAGTAATGCATTACAGTAATTAATTACTTTTGTAACGAGTTACTCCCAACACTGTATATTAGGGTTGTCAAAATGGATACCCAGGTACTAATTGAACTGGTTTACTTATTTGAACAATTATTGATACTGAAAAAGGGCAAAGTTGGACCATTCATGAATAGCTTTAGAATGATCTTGGTCCACAAGGTAATATTTTGTATTGAAATATTAAAATGCGTTTTCGTCTTTGCAGTATTGAAATGAGTATTGGTGTTGAGCCTTTTTTGAGTTTGAAATTTGAATATTGTGACAAGACTATACATAAGAGCTCTACTGCCCATTTGATAAAGGCCTTATATTAACCTCAAAACTATCTGCGCCAAAAGTCACATGAGGTTGCCACACTTATGTTCCAATCATTTGATAAAGAACTGACCCATAAAGTAACTATATAAGATGGATTGAAGTCCAGATGCAGTATTAGCATTGTATGAGGTTGTAAGAGAGGCCAAGTTCATTGTTTTTTCTTCACTGTCTTCAAGAGCAGTGTGAGCCTTGAACTGTTTCCAGCATCTTGCTTGAAATGGCTGGATCAAGCACATACAAAGCACTTAAAATATGCCAGTTTTATGGATCAAAGCCAGGAGTCTTGACAGCAGATGTCTTTCAGAGCTGTCAGTGGGAGATATCAGCTTTCCCTCTGCCCTGTCAGCACTAGAC
This sequence comes from Paratrypauchen microcephalus, assembly GCA_036785185.1. NCBI lineage: Eukaryota > Metazoa > Chordata > Actinopteri > Gobiiformes > Gobiidae > Paratrypauchen > Paratrypauchen microcephalus. The sequence continues at coordinate 3,522,577 of JAVJIX010000054.1, read as the reverse complement.
AGAAAATGATAGAAGATAAAAGGGAGTGGAGGTAGGCTGTGTGGATTCAATGTAAATCCTTGGGGTTTTCCTCCTGCTGCTTAGAGCCTCAACATGTGGTCTTGTTAGGAAAGAACACAGCACATAAAAAAGAATATGTATCACAAATCACTAAGCACAGCAGTTAGTGTAGACTACAAATATTCAAGAAGATAGCCACCAGTGTAAACTTGGCCTTGTAAACAGAGTTTTTCACATAATTCTGGTTGTAATAAAAACCCATAATTGTTTTTAGATCAGATCCTAATTTAAAGTACATGTTTATAATTAATTCATTTTTTTATTTTCAAAGACTATAAAGTTAAAAGCTGAGGCACGACTGGACCTCCTGCGGCAGGTTGGTGTGGCGGTGGATACCTGGCTGAAGAGTGCTATGAACCAGGTATATAAACTGTACTCTCCTAATGCATGTATGTGTCCATTTGTTATTGAATGCTACACATGTTTTTTTGTTATGCCAATAACATACTTTTTCTTTAGTATTTAATAATGGCTCACTATCTCTGTGCATGCTTTAGGTGATGGAGGAGCTCGAGAATGAACGTTGGGCAAACTTCACTTCCCATGATCCCTCACTTTCGGTAAAACACCTCATCTCACTGTGTTTGATCTGCTGTTTTGTTACCGACTCACTGAAGAAACATGACAACTTCGTGCACTGACTGTGAACAAGGCGGTTGTACTCACAGGCACCTATATTTTAGAGACACTTTTACTCTTTTCACAACCAGTCCTTTTTTCAGTAGTTCAGATAATGAAAAAATAGGCTTTAATTAATCTCCCTTTGGTCCAACCACCACAACTGCAGTCACTATAAACAGTGAAGAGACTTTTCATTATTATCCTTTCATTTAGCTCAGTATTGAAACTCATATTTTTTACTATTTACAATCTCTTTCTTGGCTTTATTTTAATATTTGTAGATATGTATATTTGGGGTAACCTTTGGGATAAGCAAATGTCGGCTAGCAAATCTAAACATCCTGTACTGCAGCCAATTGGCATTCTGCTCACATAATATTGCAGCTCACTGCTAACACCCAGATAAAAAAAAGTTTGGAGACTTAGACAGAGACAAATACAGGAAGTGCCAGAGTGAAGGGAAGAAAAGAATGAAGGGAATGATAAGGTAGAAGGAAGAGAGAGAGGAGAGGTGGTGTTAAGAGGAGACAGTGACAGGTGATGGAGATGTAGTGTCTTAAATTAGAAAAAGCAAGATTATTTTTCCTGAATGTTTGATAATAGTATTGTATCATGATTGCCTTCTTAAAGCTTATGTGGCAGCAGATCAAATTGTTAAAGTTAATTCAGACTATGGGTTCAAGGACATATTACACTGGCTTTAAACAGTGCAATGGGCTGGGAAATATGACTTTTAATTACAAGGTCCATAACTGGAAAAGAGAGATAAAAATGTGTAATAAAAAGCACCGATGACTGCACTTTGCTGATTAGTAGGAGGTCGAATTGTACCTGACGGCAAAACAGAGAGACACAGACGGAGGGAAATCATGATTAGGAACAAGGCTTAGACAAGCAGCAAGAGCAGGGAGCACTCTCCAACCTGTTCCATTCTACTTTAATTAAACTCTGCAGTATACAGTGGTGACACCTACACAGAGTGTCTGCCTCATCTCCCCACACAAATAATCACAATAATAACTTCAATTGAAATAAATAAAAACGGTTTTCAGATCATGTGCAGATTGGGTGAGGCAGTTTAATGTTTTGATTAATATTAATATACATTGATATGAACGGTATACAAAAAGGGCTTATATACATTTTAAATGGGACATATTTTGACAAAGTTGTATTTCTACTGATTCATGCATGTTTGAGTAATTCTGCATTTGAGGCTTGAGGGCTCAAAATTTTTTTGCTTCCACCTACCTCCTATCTCTGTCCAATTCTCTGTACTTAGATGTGATTATTCGAAAAATTCAGACTTTGAGTGACACAAATTGGGTTAAAAAATGTCACACAGACATTTTTCAACTATGTTTTAGTTTAATACTAATGAAATACATGAAAAAAACATGTGTCTTCTTTAAAGTTTATACATGTACATACATATTGCTCATAGCATTAGTATACTGTATGTCACATTATTGTTTGTGAGATTATTCCTCATAGGCTGATCTATTTTCTGTGTCAACAGAAACCTGATGACAAAACACTATAGCCTAAAATCCTTTGTTATGGTGGGGTCAGTTTACTGTGTGATGGGTCTTTCTACTGCCTTGATCACATGACCATTGAAATTCAGTTTGAACAAAAGAGGGAGGGGACAGATCGTTTGAAACTCTACTCTTGCTACACCTGTTTCCAAAAGTCTGAGCTCAGACACAGACCGCAAACCACAAAAAAACAGGAAAAGGTAAGTTTAGAGATCAAACTTTAGGCTGAATTTGCTGACAGGCTAGTGGAGGGAATTAATTTAGAATGCTGCTTAAATGTGAAGGTGAAGTTAATGCACTTTGCCCTTGGAGTTATCAGAGCTCTTAATCTGTGTTTGTTTGTGTGCTTTTATAATAGGGCACTGTGGACCTAGAGCGAGAGGACGGTGAAGAGTGTGAAGAAAACATGGAAGTGTTTGATGACAGCAGCTCCAGTCCCTCGGGAACACTTCGCAACTACCCACTGACCTGTAAAGTGCTCTACTCATACAAGGTAGAAATACAGAGGACAATTATCTACAGGAGGAAGAGAGATACTTGGTCATCTGAAATTAAAATGTGGGATTTCCTATAGGCTTCACAGCCAGATGAACTGACCATCGATGAACAGGAGATGCTGGAGGTCATTGAGGATGGGGACATGGAGGACTGGGTCAAGGTTAGGCTTTGTTTTATGCCTGCTTTTAAAGCAATTGTTGTAGGTTAAATCACTTGGCTTGGCATATTTTGCCTCTTCTAAGCCTCACTCCACTGCTGTTTTGGTCGGTGATAAGTGCTAGCCAACTAGCTAAGGTTGCTGTACCCTAGGGTACAGGGTTGCTATGGATACAGGAAAAATAAACTGCTCAAATTGAACAATACAATATTCCTTAACTTCTGTCCTTTGAACCGCACATGCTGCACTTCTTAGTTGGTCAATATCCCCAAAATAATAAAATAATAAATAAATAATAAATAAATAATAAAATAACAAAACTGCTTAGTATGTCAACTAGTCAGCCACAAGAGCAGCCAAGCACAACTGTGGCAACCACTTTAAGATAATTCATATACAGATATTAATATAGTGGAGAAAATGTTGATTTAGTGTTTAGTTCCACTTTAATTTGTTACTGTTTTACATCATTATATTATAAAACACACAAAACTGGCTTCATTACTGATGTGATCATTCTCATCTTTAGGCTCGGAATAAAACAGGCAAAGTGGGCTATGTCCCAGAGAAGTACTTGCAGTTCCCCGCCTCCAACAGTCTCCTGAGCATGCTCCAGTCCCTGGCCACACTTGATGCCCGTTCTCACACCTCATCCAACTCAACTGAACCAGAGCTCCACCTGGGATGCATCAATGGAGACACTAACAGTAAGTAACAGTAATATAGTGGTCTATGCCAGTGGTTTTCAATAGGTGAGGCCCCCCTCCCCTGGGGGGTGCCAAAGAGCCAATGGAGAGGCGCAATGCACACATGAAGACAAAATAACGGTCCACATCTGTACACATCTGCAGCAGTATTGATATCATTAATTGTATGTGCATGTATTAGCTGTAAAATGCATCATTTTCTGATTCCATCTCAACAGAAATCAGCAGCAAGAGAGGAGACAGGACCCAGCAAAAACATGAAATATGATCCTGATTATCTAAAGTTCAGTTTTACCTGGTCGGGTTCTGAGACTGCACCTCTGCCACAGTGTGTGGTCTGCAAAGAGGTGCTTGAGAATGACAGCATGAGACCATGAAAACTTTGGCGTCAGATTGAGACAAAGCATCAAATTTAGTGAACAAGCCAGTTGAGTTTTTGTGAGGAAGCGTGATTTGCAGTCACAGAGAAGCATTATGCATGATGTCAGCCATCAGGTGTCGTCAGTAGTTTTGGCACCGATACAAATGTTAAACATGTTCTGTTGATTTGGATAGTGATGCTCAGTGATGTTAAAAGTAGGCCTGCATGAAGTTGGAAATTATTTGCTGTTGCAAAAATTGTTTATGAGTGAAAATAGGAAAACTCAATATTAAAACAATATATTATCAGTCATTATTGAAACTCGTCATTGCCAGGAACACAGAAGATGCATTTACTTCAAAGGCCTGTGTGGGGTAGGGCAGACGGACGGGATTTTGGGGAAGGGGGGCTCAGCTGTCTTTACCTACACTAAGGGGAGGCTCACATTCACCCAGTTTGAACACCCCTGGTCTATGGGGTTTATTTATATTTGTACATTTGATTCATTCCAGTGAAATGCTTATTTTTGTCTCATGCTACTATCCTGTCCCATCTGCAGTGGTTTACGTGCGTGCACTTTATGACTACGAGGGCCAGGCGGATGAGGAGCTCTCGTTTTCAGAGGGAGCAGTGATTCGTCTGCTGAACCGTGACACACAGACGGACGATGGCTTCTGGGAGGGCGAGCTGAACGGGAGGGTGGGCGTGTTCCCCTCTGTCCTTGTGGAGGATGTGAATGAGAACGGAGAGCACTTGAGACTTGGGGACATACAGGTACACTAACATCTCATTGCCAGTACATATTTATTTGTGTTTATATTCCACTTGACAAGCTTCTCAAAACACCACAAGGGCAATAATTATTTATTCACTCTCCACATTACTAAGCTACTACTATAGCTACATTCAGGCAAGGTGTGGCAAATGTCTTGCTCAAGAACACGCTGACAGTACTGGTCACAGCTGTGATCAAACCTCCAATCTTTGGATTTGTGGGAGGACTCTAACCACTGAGTATCCGCCTTTATCGCCCAAAATAAGTAACAACTAAGTGGACAGAGAAGAGGCAACAAAAACAAATTATTTCCATTTGATCACGATTCATGCAAACTTATTTTAACAGTGCCTTTAAGACTACAGTGAGCTGCTCCACTTCAGTTAGTTAAATCCACCTTTCTCTCACTCAGAGCCTTACAGAGACTGAGCATTAAGAAGAGAGGCTAAGGAAAGTCACTTAATTTTAGTTAAATTAAACCAAGAAACACTGAATCACAATATGGCGATTTCAGTAGTACATGTAGTAGATGGATAGGGATAAGATTACAGACCTTTATCACCATATCGCCCATCCCTGTAGCAAAGGCAGTATCCGTACTCTGCTCTTTCTCGCTCTCTTTAGCAAAATTTCTCTTATCAGCCATTCCCCCGGGCAAGCACATACTTCTGCTAACAGTCCATGCATGTTACATTTTCTCCCCCTTTCTTGTCTCCTTCCTGCTCCCTGTTGAGTGTGTCTATCAGCAGAGCAGAGTTCAGACATTAGATCACAAATGCCATGTTCCTGATAAAAACTACTCTGTAATCAAGTGTCCAAGACCTTATCTGTGGCATAAGGATCTGCCCTGTTTGGAGCAAAGGAGCCGGAAGGATACAACCTCTCCCTTCCTATGAGGCCAGAGACATAACACAAAACAGTCATGAATGCATGATTATGTGAGCACATACTAAAAGCTGTTAACATGTTAAGAACTGTACCTCTTTCATTTTGTTGTAGATTTCCCCATGTGCAAAAATGCCACCTTGCCTGCCTCCTCTTCCACTGTACGATCAACCTCCCATCAGCCCTTTCACCAGCCCAGAGACTTCCACACCTCCTCCACTACCGCGCTCGCCGTCTACTGCACTCAACGGAGATCACAAGCCCCTGCTGCCCACCTCATCACACAAGGGAGCCCTATCCTCCCACAGTAAGGCTTCATATATCAAATCATTCAACCAAGGATTTACGCTATTTATAACTTATCTCCTAAACTACTAAAATCCTCTTGTTGAACAGATCAAAGTTCTGGCCGGAGTCCAGTGTCTCCAGGATTTCCTCAGACTCAGCCGCTTCGCTTCACATCTGAAGGCGGTCCGGGCAAATTACGACCAGTGAGTGTTGAGTCAATAAACAGGCTGCAGTCACTCACTGTTTATCACACGCCTTTATTTTTGTGGCCAGTTTAAATGCGTTCTCACATTCCTCCTGCCATACTGTTGTATACAATAAGATTTTACACGCTACAGTATAATAGGATTGTCAGATTTTATTGATTTTAAAATGAAACTGGATTGTTAATAGTGATGAAATATATAAAACTAGTTTTGATTTAATGTAAGACAACATCTAGAATTACTGGATGCATATTCAGATGTAAAATAATCATGCTCAAACCAAAGAAGAGATTTCACTGAAAACAACTGAAATGCTAATGTATTCACAATTACAAAAACATTTTTACAATTCAGAAAAGTCATTAATATTAACCATTTCTGTTTTGTTTCTGATTATCCGAATAGAAAGCAGAATTATCTCCTCACACTGCATTGCCAAAAACTACAACTGAAACCAGCAATTTTGTTTTTTATTGCCTCTATAACAATCCCTCAAAAAAATAAACATTATAATTTAAATGTCCTATACTACACAAAAATTAAGCTTTTAGCCATGTTTTAAAGGTACACTGTGTAGGATTGGTGGCGCATTGGTGGATGGTGGGTATTGCAATTCCGGTTCTAGCTACGGCAGACCTCGAGGGTCATAAACAGCAGTAATAAGTAGCAGAATCTCCCAGGAACCAGTAGGTGGCGGTATGCGCAAGCAACGCGTAACCCGCCATTAACCCGAAAGTGAAAGTGTGTGAAATCCACGGGCTAGTTCCGACAGCTATAAAGAAAACGGCGAAGGCGGAGCCCAAAATACTGTATGTCCTTCTGCGGCTCTCGTAATTAAAATGGCTGCCGCTACATGGGGAAGATCCCCGTTTTATGCAGGTGAAATTGACTATATCTAAGTCCAACAGAACACTTTGATTTCATGATGGAAGTGAAAAGGCTTGGAAAACACTGTATTTTTGAATGGGTATCTTCAATTTTGGTAATTAACAGGTAAAAATCTTACACAGTGTATCTTTAATGTTGTTACCTAATGTTGTTTTGTTTCATTCACACATTTGAGTAACCCTTTATTATTAGTCTGTCAACTTCTCCATCCCCATCAATGTTTTCAGTAATAATTGACTGAAATGATTCAAATGATTCTAGTGAAGATGTATGGGGGTTATAAGCACTTCCTGTATTATTACATGGTGGAATAGGTCAGTGGGTGGAATGTTGGCAGGGTGTGTGTTACATACATGTGTGACTGAAACAAAACACAACTCCTGGTAAGTTTATGATGAGGAAACAACATCATAACATAGATCAGAAAATGACATAATATAAGCCCTTTAACAGGAACACATCCGTTTCCCCATTGCCGTTAATGAATGTAACCTAATCTTTTGCTCTGCTACAGGTGCGCGCTGCCCCACCTCCCCCCAAACAACACACACGAAGACAGCAAGACAAGAACGACAAAACAGAAGAGGTGGAGATCACACTGGTCTGACAGACTCTGCACACTGCAAACAGAACAGACATGATGGGACCTACTATAAAATGAACAAAATCTTCTCTGTTGATACCTTCTTCAGTGCAGAAGTAGCCTCCCCCTAGTCTCTACCTTATCTCTCTCCTTTTGTTCTTGCCTTAAAGCATTACCTCGTGGGGCAGCAAAACACAACACACTGAAGACAAGAGGAAGACTTGAAAAATGAAGGAACGTACTGGAACCAGTGTGGCTCCCTCACCATATTATATACAGTAGTCCGTATGTACTCAATGTATTAGTACAAACCATAACTGTCATAGGAATGTTATACACAGCGTTTCATATACACAAATGGGATGTCCAGTATGTACTTTTCTCATATACTTAAAGGGCATTTGTAAATATGTTACTCTAGGGGTAGGGGGAAGAGGAAGGCTGGATCCTTCCTTGTCCTCGCTACCTTTGCCTTTTGATCCAAGCTCATTATTTCTCCTCGTGTGAATCATTGGTGTTTGTATAAATGCATACACAACATTACAGCATTGCGTGTTTATGAAAGGAAATTATATCAGAGACACTCAAATGTTTGGAGGTATGGGTATTAAGACAAAGAAATATTTAAAGTCAGTGTTTGGAGGCCGGTGATTGGTATTTTTGAGATCAGATTTACATGTAAAGCTTTTGTACATCTTCAAATACATTTCATTTATTGTAACACAGTCTGTGTTTAATATATCCAAACAGATTTCTTACATGTGTTTTATACAACAAAACTATACAATTGTAATAATGCATCAAGCTTAAAACAAAAGCAAAAGACATTCAAATGGCGCAAGTACAATTCTGACATTTTCCTCCTTTGCTCTTGTAGCCTTTAAGCTCCCTACCTACAAGGGCCGTGTAGCACTTTTATTTATTTATTTGTCCTGTAAAAGTAGCAGTACTACGACAGAGCATAAGAATACACAGAACATAATTATTAAGTCTCTTGAAGTCTTTCTGTGGTCCTTATGTTGTGGCAGATCCTTTAGTTTCAGTGTGACTGATCATTTTTATACTGTATCCTCAACTCTTGTGAAGAGAATGGGATCATTGTGTATGGTGTAATTTGGTGTTTTCCTAAATGTGTAAGAACAAACTAATTGACAAACTAATTGAATCATTTATTTGAAATTACGGGTGGATGTGTTTTTGGTCTTAAATAGGATATTGGTGTATGTTTGTGTGACGAGACAAGAGGAACAAATGTTGTCTGTTTGAGTCACTAAAGAAGCCTGGTTCAATGGTGCACACCTTCAGCACTGATGACTTGTGTGCTGTGTTAAACTAGTCACATTTCAAATAAACCTAAATAAACCTAAACTGACTAAAACTGCTAATGCCTATGCATCATAGACTTGCATTTTTAACTTTGTTTCTGGTAGAGATGTTAGTGTGCAGTATGGACCTCAAGGAGCTCAAAGTGGCCCTCACAGACTGAAAACGGCTGAAGAGTGGAGAAAAGTACAGGAGCTTGGTCAAACATCATTGTGCCCATGCCCCCTCCCTCTGCTCCAGGCAGCCTTTCCTTGATCTCCCTGAGATCTGATTTATAATAGTTTCAAACTTGTTTTGAAGTTTATGGTTTACAGCAATTTACAACACAATGTCCCTACTTTGTTGTATTAATTTATACTACATTTTTCTAACCTTTTGCCACATGACCATGTCCTTTCTAAAGCCACACAGTGTTAAATAATTTACAAACTCCACAAATGCTCTCATATCAAATAATTTTATACTGATATTGATTTGGACAGCTGTGCAGATGCTGTTTTTACCATGTGGTGGAACAACTGGCCTTTCTTCCCCTCAGACTGTTGCCATGGTGATAATAATTAGAGCAGGTGTACATGTCTATCTGCATATTATTGGCTGTATAAAAAGTTTGTATTTATTGTGTACAAATGTTAATTAAAAAACCTGAAAAAGCTCTTGTGTTTGTGTACAGTGCGTGTGAGTGGTGCACATATGGGTGTGATTACACTAACTGAATAAACAGCTCAGGGCACAGTTTCCTGAGTGGAGCTGGAGGAGCACAGCACCGCAGCAGATGTCCCATAGTTTACCAATGGGACAGTCACATTCTTATTCTACATTTGCATCACTGTTCTCTTGAGACACTGGAGGTCTGGGTTGACAGAGGACCATGGATGCCAGCTGCAGCTCTTCTTGTATCAAACTTTATTTGAGTTCCAACCCTGAGGGTAAGTGAGAATAACTAATTTATTTTACTAGTTTGATTATTACTTTGCTTTTTGTATTTTTCATGCAGACAGTGTGGTAGAGCGCAGAGCCTTGAGAGAAGGAGTATTTCCTAGTTTCAGAGAGCACTGCAGACACACACTGGGGCTGGACGTCAGGGTGAGGAGCACTAAACTTTGTAATCTGCTTTTGGTGAATAAACAGACCAATAGTTAAAAAAAATAAACCACTTACTGATCAGTTTTATTTGATGTAAGCTTCCTCTTCATTTTGCTTGTTTTAATTTTTCAAGCATGTAACCTGACCCTATATGCTGCTGTGTTGAATTACTAAAGGTTAACTCTATATTCATTTAGATCTGTAAGTAATAAAACCCCAGACTACTTATTGTGTAATACTGCCTCATGTGCATATTCTATTAGCAATGCATTTATTATTAGTCCTGTCTATCTTCTGTGGCAGGTCATTGACCCATTTGAATCGCCTGATCTCACTAAATGGCCAGATGAGGACAGCAGAAAACAGATGATCACAGAATGCAGAGAGAGTTCTGTTGGTCCATTTTTATTGGTATGAACTCTTTAATTACACTTAATAGCCTCCTTGTATTTAGAAGTAATTCCTCTTGGGGGCGCTGTAGGCTCTGGTTGGGCATGAGTATGGGGCAGTTGGGTTGCCCTGTCAGCTGGAGGTGCCTGAGTACCAGATGCTGCTACAGGAGAGCCAACAGGCCGGGGTGTGCACTGCAGAGCTGGAGAGAGTCTACACCTGTGACGAGAACACCATCCCACCCTCCTACCGCCTCCAGGCTCAGGTCTAATTTAAGCAACATTTTATTTAAGTTCTAAAGATATTGATCTAACTATATAAGGTTAAGAAAATTGTGCATATCCCGAACTTCTCCAGCTTTTTAGTATAGGCCTACTGCAAAAAAGTACTCTGCAGAATAGTGTGTCTATGATATAGCTTCACTGAAACAAATGTATTAAAGTTGCCCTATGTAACTTTTCTGTTGAGCGATCTCTGACTGCCACCTTCTTGTTTCCATGGAAATTTTATTGGTTTGCCTTGCTTCTTATACAATATACAACTTAGACTTAGACAAACTTTATTGATTACAAGCTATTAATCTTGCATTTTCGTGTGTTTTTACTGGTAAAAACGTACCTCAAAAAACATGCTTTGTTACGAACAGATTTCACTTGTGACTTGGCCTGGTAGCAGATACATTTAAAACCATACTGTGAAACATTTTAGGCAAAGCAAGACCATCTCAATAAAGACATGGAAAGTTACATACAGCTCTGGAAAAACATGATCAGTTTTTCTGATTTTACTACTTATACTGTAGGTATGTGTTTGGGTAAAAAGAACATTTTTGTTTGAGTCTATAAACTACTGACATTTCCCCCAAATTCCAAATAAAAATATTATTGTTTAGAGCATTTATTTGCAGAAAATGACAAATGGTCAAAATAACAAAAAAGATACAATATTTTCAGACCTCAAACAATGCAAAGAAACAAGATCAAATTCATTTTAAAACAACATAATACTAATGTTTACACTTAAGAAGAGTTCAGAAATCAATATTTGGTGCAATAACCCTTATTTTTAATCACAGCTTTCATGCGTCTTGGCATGCTCTCCACAAGTCTTTCACATTGTTCTTGGGTGACTTTATTCCACTCCTTGTGCAAGAACTGAAGTAGCTCAGCTTTGTGTTTGTGTTGGAATTCAACAGACGCTGGAATGGAATGGCTGTAATACATGTAGAGATGCATTTTTCAGAAAAATGCAGTGGTCTCTTATTTTTTTCCAGAGCTGTATAATTGAGGAAAATAAAAAAAAGCCTGAAAACAATGTGAAAACAAGTGTTGTATTCAACAGGCTTCAAATGAACTGGACATGTGTAAAAAGGTGTTTCAGACTGCTGTTGATCTGTGTGTCCTCAATGGGAAGATGACTTCAGAGAAAGCTCAAGACTACTGCAGATCAGGTCAGCAATGCAGCAGTGTGAAAGTGCATATGTATTTAGATCAGCTCTAATGTATGGTATGCTTTTACTTTAGCTCTAGATATAGATTTGCGGTATGCACTGGAAGACAATGGTCACAAAGACATCAGTGGACGCTGTCTCATCTACATCCACAAAGTCATCATCAGTGCCAAAGAGAAGTCTCCCCAGCAACCAAAGTCCCAGGTCGATGTGGTCTGTAGCTACTAGATTTATTCATGAGATAAGAGCATAAGAGATAATAATGTCCCCAAAGACAGAAATGTATCTTGGATATCAGGGACACAATGAAAATCAAGTCATCAGGTGTTGTGTTTTGTCTCATTCACACATCTCTGAGTAATCCTGCATTATTTCTCTGTCTACTCTGAGCTCTCCAAAGCTCAAAATGCTCTCTTCCACCTTGTGATGTCATGAACCGTTAGTTTTCAAGTGAGTTTAAAAACACAGTGGAGCACTTCTTGTCTTGCCGTAAAGGTAGAACACAAGATGGAATAGAGTGTTTTCTGTTTGAGAGAAGAACTCAGCCTAAATATGCAGGATTTGTGTTAAACATGTGTGAATGAGACAAAACACAAATCCAGGTATGTTTTTGATGAGGAAACAGCATTATAACATACATAGATGATCAGAAAACAATTGAATTCACCATCTTTTCTGTTGGGTACTTACAGGATTCCGCCATGTCCGCTCTCCTTACTCCTGAAGCATTACTTTCAGCTTTATGTGACAGCCTCCTCAGCCTGGTGTTACCGTTTAACCTCCAAGTTTACACCACCACGTCTGAATGCCCCCTCTCTTATACTGCAGCCCGAAGAAGGTGCTATGCAGACTCGCTTTGCCACCAGATAACCTCTGACCTTCTGAAGATGACAGAACATTTGAACATCTCTTATGGACTTCTATTCAGTGATGCTTTTGCCAGGGAGCAGTTAGAGCAGGAAGAATTGTGCAGGGTCAACTCTCAGTGTTATGAAATCAATCATCCCGAAGAACAGAATGTAAGATAATAATATATATTATATAATATATTATAATAATGTAATTTTTTTTTTTTTGCACTGGCATTCACAATATGCATTTTGCTTCAAGTTGAAGTTCCATATTTGTATTGTCTTGTGGTGCAGATCCGAAACTTTGTGCAAAATGAACAATGGCGTCCTCTAGTGATCACAGGAGGGCCATGCACAGGAAAGACAGTGCTGCTGGCTCACTGCTCTAAACAGGTAACATTAATGTGACAAAAGGAGATTGAGCAATTGAATGAAAATTAATGATTTAATAATAACACTGGTCTACAAATTTTTGGACTCGATCTTCTTCCGAGATAAAAGTGGCTAAATCTCATTTATATTGATAAGATGAACTGAAATCAATTGATAACTGCTGGTTAGCTAATGTATTCAAGATATTTAATGATATTGTTTTACATCAAAATCGCATCTGTTTATACCTGCCTGTCAAAGCCTGATCTCGTCAGATCTCAGAAGCTAAGCAAGGCAGGGCCTGGTTAGTACTTGGATGGGAGACCAGTGGGAATTCCAGGTGCCACAGTGGGGCGCCAGTTGCAAAAACTGTTGTTGTGTCCTTAGGCAAGACACTTCACTCACATTGCCTAGTATGAAAATTGAGAGTGCGTGAATGTTGATGGTGGTCGGAGGGGCCGATGGCGCAGATTGGCAGCCTCGCTTCTGTCAGTCTGCCCCGGGGCAGCTGTGACTACAGAAAGTAGCTTACCACCACCAAGTGTGGAGTGAATGAACTGTAAAGCGCTTTGGGTGTCATGAAAGGCACTATATAAATGCTATTAATTATTATTATTATTATTATATAGACATTTTTGCTTAAAAATAATATTTATATTTTGAAAATATTTAACTTGCACTTCTTTATCCGTCAAGAAATAAACAAGAAATATCTTAAGACATCAGGTGCACACAATTTCAAGGCATCTCTCTTATGTGAAATCAAAAAATATTGATGTTAAAACTCTAGACATATTAAAATGAATGTACAGGGAGTCCTCGGGTTACGACGTTGATCCGTTCTTAAGACGCGTCGTAACCCGAATTTCGTCGTAAACCGGATTTTGCCTTTGATCTCCCAACCAAAGCACCAATAACCTTTCCATCTCAATAATTAGACCACTACACTGCTTGGTTATCACTGCCGCTTTCATAGGAGCAGATCACGCCGTCTTCTTCTCCCTACAACCACAACAGAGCGTATTCTTCCACCGTGCGCCGCGCGCCGTTCGCGTTTGTTTACATCTCTTACCACGCTAAACCGCGTAAGACGGAATGACGCGTAATATATACATATTTTTTTTAATGGGGGCGCGTTCGTAACCACGAAACGTCGTAACCCGAGACCGTCGTAACCCGAGGACCCCCTGTATTGGAATGTGCAGACAGGCTTTCAGATAGAACTGTTGCTTGTAGACACACTGTACCTTCGGATAAACTACAGTTTTTGCCTTATTTTGCATAAATTTCCTATTTTGACCCAATACTATATCTTGGAAACTGTAGCCAATCAGCACTTCTGACTTACTTTTTCTTTATTAGTGACCTAAACCAAGAAAAAATTCACTACTTTTGTTACGGAAGTATTTTACTTGTAGACCAGTGTAATTTTTATATTTGTCTCTTTATAGATAAAACTGTGGCTCCCAGAAAGTGATCCAGTGGTGATTTCCTATTTTTGCAGTCCATCTGTCAATCCTTCACCTAAACACTTGTTGTCCAGCTTGTGTTACCAAATTGCAAAAAGTTACCACAGTACCAAAGATTATATTTTAAATGCTCCTCATACTGGCTCAACCCTTGTAGATCTTCTGAACTATAGAGTCTACACCGATTCTGACCTGACCCTTTCTGAGCAAAAACAACACATTTTATCACTGATGACCTCATTGCCTTCTCCCAAACACCCTTTAGTGATCTTTATCAATGCGTTGGATCAAATGGACTACAGCTATGGATGCCAAGTTATTGAAAGTCTTCCATCTCCACTTCCTCCCAGTGTCAAACTTCTCCTTACAACCTCCTCCAAACAAAAACATATAGAACAAGCTGTTGAACTACATTACCCACAATGCACTGTGGGTTCTGAGTCTGAAGCTGGTAAAGAGTTGTTCAGGTTACAGTTAGGGCCACCAAACAGGACGGAGAGTGTGAAGATGGTGGCTTCTCTGTTGTCTGGATCTGGGAGGAGGATAACGTCTGGACAACAAGCACTAGTGAATCAAGCACTTGCTACATGCTGCCTGCCACTTTATGCCCGTCTTTTGCACAAGCTAACTTCACTCTGGCAGTCAGGTAGGTGTGATATTACAGTGGAAGTTTCATAGAGATACATTATGTTATGAGTTCTATACACACTAATGCTGTCCTGGGTTAAAAGGACAAAAATGTGACTGGAATTTCTGTGCCTGTGGGCTCTGACAAGCAGGGCTAATGATCTAAATGTCTTGCCCTTAGACACAAAAACACAACTATGGGATACAAACTCACAACTTTTAAATTTAGAAATTTGCTTTACCTCTGTACGTGTGCAGAATCCCTCAGTGATCCAGGTAGAATCCATGGCAAAAGGAGAAATTCAATTTGTCAACTGGACGAACGTTTATTTGGTTGAATATGTTTTGCAGCTCATCCTTCTTCAGTTCTGGCTACAGTACAAGGAAATTACTCAAAACTATCACACCTGTTTATTTTCAGTTTCTGTTAGTCTCTCTCTTGGCCAGAGAAAAGAACTGGTTTAAGAATGGAGTTAGAGAGGCTATTTTTGTCAAGAAAGAGAATCCTTCCTTGAACAGAAATGGAGGTCTCATTTGTCTCCCATCTATAACTCTATCCTCAAACCTAAATCAAAACAAAGAAAACAATAGGATAGCAGCAGGTCAGGTCCAGAGGTGTGAAAACACCCATTATGGCCCTGAATGGCTATGCTAATAAGAACCCACACTCCACTCCCACTGTGTATTGAATAGGCTCACCTAACTAACAGAAACTGAAAACAAGTAGGTGTGGTAGTTTCAAAGTACTTTCACTGTAGTCAGCTCCTCCCTTCAGTTCTCTCACACTCAACAGTCCCAAGGTCACAGCTGTGATAACAACGGCTCACATGATATCAAAAGGACATAACATAAATTGGCTAGGTCACGATGACATGTATTTATAAAAACACTCTGTCCTCTCACATAGTCTGCCGCCTCAGTTTGTCAATAATATATTTCTCTGTTTTCCATCTCGTCCCGTCCCCCCCGTAATATATTTCCAAGCAAAAAAAGACCTCAATGTTTACCGTTCCACTGTATTACGTCATATGTGTTTATGACTACTGTGATTCTATCTGCATTTTCTATTCTGTTCATGTTTTTGTATCACTGAAGAGAGAAGGGGACGTTAGCGCTCGTTGTCGGCTGCTTTAAGGTCCATGGACCCGTCCATTTCCAAGTCTTCTCATTGTTTACAATGACAAATAAACGCTTCCAAATATAGGCAGTGCAGGGCTCTCAAGTTTTGAGCGGGGTCGTGCGTGAGACTGCGTAATTTCCGAGGAGCGGGGGGGTGGCTTGAATTGCGTGAGAAATGCCGTGTGAGCGTGTGAACGCATCGGATTGTCTCTCTCAGTGCGTGAGACTTGAGAGCCCTGCTGTAAATGTTTGTCTAAAGAGCAAACTTAAACTACAAAGCAACTAATGAGAGTTATATAAATGAAGTTATTACCTGATGGTTCTCATTTTGTTTTATCATCACCACAGTGTGCGCTTAGCAGCTGAAACTACACTCTACAGTCTGCCCAACAACAGAACAATCTATTTTCTGATTGGCTGATTTTTTTTCCGGGGAGCGGGACAGGAAGGAGGGGGAGAGTTTTTTTTCGCTGAAAACGCGCAGTGCCTGCATAAACTGAGCCACACAGACCGATTTTCTGGGCACAAAAAAAAAGAGAAATGCCATGTGTGGCGTGTAAACACGTCGAATTGCGTGTGTCACACTCTCAATGCGTGAGACTTGAGAGCCCTGGGTGTCCACCAGCATCTGACCAGAAATGAAGAAGCAGCTTGGATGAGCTGCGAAACATATTCGACTAAATAAACTTTTGTCCAGCTGACAAATTGAATTTCTCCTTTTGCCTTTACCTCTGTAACTTTTGTTGCTACAAGTAATCCTCTTCTAAAACAATGTAATTGTTTCTCTGCTAACACCTTGTGATTCCTTTGTTTAGGTGAGAATTCTGTGGAAAATTAAGCAGTAAAAACAATTATTTTAGTTTTACCATACTGACCATCCTAAACAATAATGTAGTACTGGTATAATAATAGGTCAAATCTTAATAATAGTAATAGCATACTTTAGGCTTAATAACTACATCATTAAGGGGACAGGTTTAGAGGCAGGGTATTAATTAAGACAGACAAACAGACAGACAGATAAACAGACAGACAGATAAACAGATAGCTAGATAGATGGATAGATAGATAGATAGACAGACGGATGGACGGACAGATGGATATATTTATTCATCCAAAAGGAAATTCATTTGGTTTACTAAATGATGACTAGCTGCATTTCTCGTTTGTAGACTCTGAGGTGAGCGAGTCAACCCTCCCTGATGGAGTCCATGCTGCTGTTTCCACACTGCTGGACCATCTAGAACTTAAACATGGCTCCCCCCTGGCATCTAACGCTGTCTGCTACCTTACCCTCTCTAGAACTGGACTCACAGAGGCAGAGCTAACGGATCTACTGTCCAATGACAACAAAGTATTAGCTCACTACACTAAACACTGTCACTCCCGCTTGCCTAAGATGAGGGTCCCCCAGGTTGATGTGGAAAAAGTTCTCCTAGATCTCCAGCCTTTTCTCATGAGAAGGACAGTTGCAGGCTCACTGGCTCTGTTTTGGATCTCCAGGCACTTTGGGTTAGTCATAACAAAGAGATATTTAGATTCTCCAACTGTAAGAAGAGAGTTTCACTCAAATATGGCAGACTATTTTAGCGGCAGGTGGTCTTGTGGATGCTCCAAACCATTAAATCAAGACAATAATGATGCTAAATCATACATAGACAGGCAACCATCTAGTCAGCCATTTTTCTTCACCTCTTCCTCTAAAGAAATTGGTAATGCAAATTTAAAAAAGATTCTCGAGCTGCCGTATCACTTGAGAGAAAGTAGCCAACTTGAGGAACTACGCAAACTTGTACTGACACTAGGATTTCAACAAGCAATGGTTGGATCTGGTTTGCTTATAGAGCTGGTAGCCATGTTGGAAAGGGATGAAGAATTTGGCAAAGAACTCTCTCTTTTGGCGAACATTCTGAAGTCCTCTATTTGCTTCTTGAATAGCTTTCCCTTGGAGATACCTTCAGTGATGGAATTGGTGCTTTTGCCTTATAAGGGCATTTTTCCTAATCTTGAAGGTTATTTCAATGCGATAGAGCAGGAGAGAAAAAAAAAAGACGTAAGCATCATACTTCCCCCGGCTCCGTCGACAATTCATGCTTTTAAATGTGTAAAGTCACAAGTCGAAGGCAGAAATCTCAGAGACGCAATTGTAACTGAATGTGGTACTGTAGTACTAACTATGTTTGATGGTTCAGTTTGGGTATGTAAAAGCAAAGGAAATGAGCTATTCAAACTCACACTGAGCAGTGAAAATGGAGAAATTACATTTGGAAGACTTCACAGCAGTGGCCATCTCATTTTACTGTCTTCTTTTAGCAACACGCATTTCTTATGGGATGTCACAGGAACAGATGTTTTGCTCGAAGTCAAAGATTCAAACAAAACACCAGAAGTAGTTGAAAATATTGTTACAAGCCAGGAAAAGTTATGTATCCAATGGAAAGGCAAACATTTTGTGAGTGTTTACAAAATCTCAAATGGCAAATTGAAGCATTTCTATTGTCAGAATCTTGTTGCTTGTATTGCTTGTTCTTCTACCATGCTAGTTTGTGGCCATGACAAAGGCACATTGTCAATATTTGATATCAAAACCACAGATCTTCTTCAGACTTGTTCCAACTCCAAGCTAGAAAGAGTTGTATCAATCATTGTATGTCACAAAAATCAGCGAATTGGATGCATTGATAACACTGGTAGTACGACTCTATGGGATGTTTCAAATGAACAACCCAGCCTTGTGAAAGAAACACTCCTCAGTGCAAAATCAAATGATATTCTTAATACAGACTATGCCAGTGAAATGCATGTTTTATTGGTGTGCCAGTCAAAACAGATAACAGTATGGCATACGTGTGAATGGGAAATTAGTGACCAGTTCCTAGCTCCAAAACAAAAGGCCTTTAAACATGCACTTTTATCACAACATGGCCACTTTCTGCTTGCTTTACTAGATGCATCTTCATCTATTCTTGTGTGGAAACTCAGTACCGGCGATTGCATTTTGTCTTTAGACACATTTCGGGAACCTCATAGGCTTTTAAAATCCACATCTGAAATAGTTTCCGTCAACCACGATGGCAGCATTGCATTGTGGGATTCAGAAATGGTTCACGTTGCTGGCGTTGCTTGCAAAATGGGTTATGGAGTGAAAGAAGTTGTTGCTGAAGGAGATGGGAATGGTCTCTTCACGAGCGATGGCTCTGATACAGTTTGGAAATGGACTGTGGAGATGGGAGAACCTTGTGTTTATGTTTTACACTGTGATCCAGTTGAAAAAATACGGCTTTCTCCCAATAATGCCTATCTTGTCACTCTCTCATCTGAGGATATTTACATTTGGCAAACAGGAAGTGGCCAGAACATTGTGCGAATAGGTGGTAGCAGAGTGTCAGACATTTTGATCACCCCTAATAGTAAATTTGGGGTAAGTGTAAGTGAACATGGTCTATCCCACGTGTGGAAGCTTGCGAGCGGTGCTACAATATGCACAATACATCTTTACCTATCAGATGCCCAAATATCAGCTGAAAGCACCTTCCTGATTGGTCGTCACTGTGGAGAATTGCTTGCGGCTAATTTGTGGTCGGGTTCCATCAACAAGCGTTTTTCTTGTGATGAAGTTTCGGAGAAGGTCATTGGATTTCAAACTCTTACAAATCATCCAAACTTTGTCATAGTCCTACTCACTTCAGGGTCACTGTACACATGGAATGCAGCTGAAGAAACGGTCTACAGGCACTTTAAAATACCATTCAGTTCCCAGCCAAATGAGTTCCAAATGTCAAGCAATGGAAGCTACGCATTGCTGTCCACTCATCATGAAACACTCACTGTTTTAGATATGTCAAAATTCCAGCTGTGTTCCATTAAAACCAATGGGAATGTAATGATAACATGTTTGGACTCATCTGGATGTTTTGTTATCTGTTGTTTAAGACCAAAAAGTAAATGTGAGTGCTTTCTCCACACAAGGCCAATCCTTTCTGTAATTCAGCTGGAAGATGGGAACACAGTGGGTAGTCTGTATCTTCCTAAAAGTCCATTAAGTTTAACTGTGATCGGGGACCTTTGTGTGGCTGTGGGGTTTGAGGATGGTGCAGTTGGGGTGTATTCCTTTAATGGAGAGAAGTCTATAAGCAGAGTAGAGAAGTCACATTTGAGGAAATGTCCCACAGATCAGGCTCCAACAACATGGTTGCCTCTAACAACACCAAACATTTTGTGGTCTAAGAAAAACTGAAAAAAACTGTAAAATTGTAAAAAATTTGAAAGTGAAGAAAAATGCTTGGTAAAAAAAAAAAAAAGTTGTATGAGCAGAATATTCCAAAAAAACATGTCCTTTTATTTACAGATTTGCTATTGTTACCTGTGCAATAACCTGCTTCATAACCCACGTGCAATACTTATACTATATTATATTATGTGCAATACGAAATTCTTTTGAGCAGTATTACCACCTGTGAAATACTCTACTTACACCTTATTTAATCCTACCTGTACCTTTGTATTTTATTATCATTTATTAGATATTTTTATTATATTGTTTACTTTTTTCACTTGTATTTTTATTGCATGCTATTAGTACTTCTCGACTATCTTAGAGAGTCAGCGGGTTCTTATTATTATAACTTTATTTAACCAGGGAAATCCCATTGAGATTAAAAACCTCTTTTTCAAGGGAGCCCTGGCCAAGAGGCAGCAAAAAAAAAACAAACAAAAAAAACAATTACAACACAATTAAAATTACATACAAATTAGTTAAAACAGGCAGTAAAAAAAAGACAATTACTACACAATTAAAATTACATATAAATTTGTTAAAACAGGTACAATTTATGGAGGCTGCTTCTTCTGATCCTAAGCATTTCATTGCATTGTTGACCTTGTGTTGATCCTGCATACGACAAATAAACAATCTTAAAACTTGAGATTTTGTAATACCTAATACCACCCTGGAGAAAATATAACAAATAAATAAATAAACAAATAAAATTAACAAACGTGTGTTGAATTTCGGTTTCTTTATCCTGTAAATCCTGTTGCCTTCATGGTCATTAGGGAAATTTTGCCTTTTAGAAAACGGCAAGGTTTTAGCTATAAATAAATGCACATATTATGCCGCATACTTTCTACAGGCCTAGTTTAATAATTCGAAATTGATCAACTTGATCACTTAAATTGAAATATTTTGTGACCAGTTTAATAATCTTCACCACATACTGTACCTTGGTCTACACTCCGCGAAACAAGAACAGCGGGTTGTCTTTGAACGCCCCACAAGGCAAAACAAAACTTAAGGAAATTAAAAACGAGATCCAAGTCCAGAGTGGTCAGTGTGTTTTTGTGGTCCAGGTAAAGACATGGAGGTCCAGTGCTGGGGGGACAGCTCCAGCGGGCAGCTCGGGCTCAGACAGACCGTGTTTAGTCCCATATCCTGGAAGGTTCCCGAAATTATTTCCAAAATCTCGTGTGGAGGGGAGCACACTTTATTTCTAGCGCAGAATGGGGACGTTTTTTCCTGCGGAATCAACACGCACGGACAGTTGGGCCGCAAGATGAGCAAAAAGGGAGATCAGATTGGTGAGCAAGTAGTACTTTTATTACGGTGAAATAATAAAACATGCCATACAATATTAGGCCTATTATAACTTTGGATTATTAAATATTTTGAGCATTTTTACACTGTTTTAATGAGTAATATTGTTTCCTTATTAATGCCTTCACAGTTGTGTTTTTTTCTGTTGAACAGTTGTGGTGCAATAAAAGCATCCTATGCTACCAGATTAAGTTTCAGTTTCGTTTTTTTGTTAAGTCATGCAGCGAAACTCAATTCATAACTAAAATATTTACTCAGGTAAGAATACGCCAGTTAAACTATTAAGCTACTCAAGATTCAAAGCTCTTATTGTCATATGTAATATGTACAATGAAATTCTTTGCTGCCCACACTGGATGCAAAAAGTATGCAAAAACAAACAAACAAACAAACAAAAAACCCAGAATATACACTATGAAAAATATAGGAAAATATAGGGTTCTATTCAAGTAGCTCTCTCAAAAGTAGTTTCTTAAAAATGTAAAAGTAAGCTTCTAAATAAGCTTACTTTTCTAAGTAAGCTTCTAAATAAAAGTCAATCTTCTAATTAGGGATGCAAATTATCGATTAATTCATTAATTGATAGTTGATTGACCTTATTGATCGATTAACGATTAACTGATAAGCGGCGTTTTTCACCTGAATTTTAGTGTTTCAATAGGATCTTTAAGAATATAAGCTATAGTCTACATAACACTGAGTCATAAATATATCATAGTATTATTATATTGTATATTCCTCAATTAATTATTCCTTAGTAAAAAGCAGACAAATGTATTGATGCTGAATAACAAAATACAGTAATCCCCACGGATTTTTATTTATTTATTTATTTTTTATAGTGTAACATTGTGTTCTGTCCTGATCAGTGTTGCCAATTTAGCGACTTTGTCGCTATTTTTAGCTACTTTTTGGACCCCCCTAGCGAGAAAATTAGACAAAAGCGACTAGCGACAAATCTAGCGACTTTTTTGGTGATCAGAGGCTCCAAGATCGCGGGAGGAGGAAAAAATTATTGCGCCGTTTTCTCTCTTTCCCCGTTCAGAGAAAGAGACAGAGAGAAAGAGAGGGGCAGTGGAGGAGAGACACAGGCAGAGAGGGGCGGGGGCGGAGTTGAGAACAGCGTGGACTGTTGTGGACTGTCGCTTCCTTGTTTTTTTCCTCACTCACTCACAGGCAGACAGACACAGTCTCTCCTCTGCTCCCTCCCATCTCGTCAGATCGCCTCGGAGTCTGGTCATTCCTCTGCCATAGGCTCTGATTCTCAATAAGTGTATGCCTATGCACTTGCCTGGAAGAATCCATGACTCATCGCTGTACCAGCGAGTATAGGAAATACAGAGAGATATCATTTGGCTGGCCAGGTAACCTATGCGCTCTCATTTGTTTTCTTTTTCTTTTTGGCGACACAAGTCACAAGTAGCACTGCTTAAAAAGCTACAGCACAGAAAAGTTTTAAAAAGCTAGTTCTTTAGCACCAAAAACAAAAAAATAAAAGCTATAGTTTGCCCACTATAGCACAACAAAATAAAAAAAAAATAAAAAAGCTTTAGTTAAACTACAGCACAAAAAAAAAACACAAAATAAAAAAGCAAGCTATAGATCTTGAACTACAGCTAAAAAAAATAAAATAAATAAAAATAAAAAACAAACAAACAAGTATATGTAATAACAACACCAATAAAAGGTTAGTGTCACGGGGTAAGGAAGGTTAGGATGTGCTGTCTGGAGCCCCCCCCCCCGCGCTCTCACGTTTGGATTGGACCGCTCGCTCGTCTAGCTACTTTTAGCTACTTCTGGGCGGGCCAATAGCTACTTCCGATGCTGGGGAGTTGGCAACACTGGTCCTGATTGGCTAAGAGACTAGACCAGGACTAAACATGGACTGGACCAGGTCTAGACCAGAACTAAACCAGGTCTGGACCTGGACTGGGTCTGGACCTGGACTGAACCAGGATTGGACCGCTGCGTGCCGCTGCTGGTTTCGTGCGGCTGGTTTGCGGCTCGGGGCCCGGGCCGCAGGCCAGCCGCGCGGGACTCGGGGCCCGAGCCGTGGGCCAGCCGCGCGGGACCAGCAGCGGCACGTTGCAGCGCATTCCGGGCGCCGCGGTTCGATCTCGCCTCGCGCGTACACCCGGGGCTGCTGAGCAGTGCCGTTGGCACCTGCGGCCGGCTGTGAATCGAGCTTGGCGCAGTGCGGTGCGCGGTTGCCTTGTTTCGTGACCACGCGGGTGCGCGTGTCCGCGATTAGCGATTAATTACAATTAATGCATTTTGTTCGACAAACGTCTTAATCGACAATTAATTGTTAATCGATTAATTGTTGACATCCCTACTTCTAATCCTTAATCACTGTAAGGCGCTTTGTGTTACATTTTGTATGAAAAGCGCTTTATAAATATTGTTTGATTGATTGATAAATGAGGAAATGTTACTGTGTAGTGGCTCTTTATTATGTAGGCCTTCTTGTTGTAAGTTGTTTTGTGCTTTTGTTGTAGAGCGCATACAGGAGGTGTCTAAGGTGGTGGCAGTGGCGTGTGGGCAGGACCACTGTCTGGTGGCGTGTGCCTCTGGGATGATGTTCTCTTGGGGGGCAGGAGAGGATGGACAGCTGGGGGTCCCACTACATGAACTGGACGACAAGTACGAGCCCTGGTATGGCAGTGGGACTGTTACATTATTAAGTTATCATAATGCACCATCTAAAATTTCTCTTATATATTACCATGTAGTCTTGTGCCCATGCCATTGCCAATACCAGTGGTACAAGTGGCCTGTGGAAGATCCCATTCTTTGGCTTTAACTAAAGGTAAAAGGAAAGCTACTGTGACCTAATTAGAGCAAATACCTCCTTGTGTTACATGCAGAGATTTGGTTATTGTCACTCTAAAAAAAGTCATAATTTAATTTATATAATAAGCACCAAAATACTCCTATTTTGTATTACTTTTCTTTCTTGTTGGGTCTTTAACCCACCCACATATCTGTGTTATCATGGCTTTCTCCCACTGTTCAAAAGAAGGTGCGTTAAAAGTTGTTGTAAGAATGTGAGAGTGAATCTTTGTTTGTTTGTGTATGTTAATGACAAAACATTTCATTGGCTTAAGGCACATATTGTTGAGATAAACAATAAAGTAATTAGCATACTAGGATTAAAAACACAGGACTAAATGAACAGCGGTATGTCTCTTTCACAGGTGGCGATGTGTTTTCCTGGGGTTTGAATAGCCATGGTCAGCTGGGTCTGGGGAAGGCGGTCTCTCTGCAGTGGACTCCTCTGTTGGTGTATTCACTGAATGGAGTTGCTGTGAGCGTGATTTCAACTGGATCCAACTACTCACTGTTCCTCACGGTGTCCGGCCTGGTGTACTGCTGCGGGGCTAATGACGTGGGACAACTTGGGCTCAACCGGGTGGATGAGAAAGGTACAATAACTGGGTGATTCTCCAACTATCAAAGAATTTGTGTCCCAGGCAGAAATAAGAAAAACAAAAACACATTTGTCATTTTTTATTCATGCTGCACTTACTAGACACAAAGATGAGCTTACAAAAAATGTATGATAGATAAATAAATTACTATTTTTATGATATAAAATATGGTTTATATTGAGTGTTTTTGCTATATGTCCTTTGTCCTTTGGCCAGGTTTTGAACTCTCAGTCCCTGCAGTTAACTGCAGTTAAATTTGATTCAACAGTAACTTCATTGACAAATGGCACAGAAATTCCTTATTTTAATGAAAAATATGTGCTTGAAAGATATATTAGTATTTTATTTTTTTATAAAAAGAACACCTGTCCCTAGGGATCACTGTCATTTCCACCACAAAATGTAACTTTTAACTTTTTTTTTTAAACCTTTGTCTACTCGAACCACATCAGTTGTGATGTGACAGGAGCTCATGGCAGGATAGCAGCGTTAGCTCCATGGAAGGAAGGGAAACAAGAACAAAATCAAGGTCAAGTTTTGCAAAACCAAGAGTAGGTTTATTGGTCGTAATTTCCAAACACCTCATATTTCCTTTGAATGTACAAATAATGAGAAAAATACCATTTTATATTGTGTATTTTGAGTATATTTTATACTAACTCTAAAACAGAGATTAGCATGCTAATATGTCATGAGATTTTAAAAGAAATGCTAAACATTGTCATTTCCATCACTTTTATTGTTATTGTTTATTATTATTTATTTAATATTTATGTAATTTCATTACAACCACTATCAGTTAATGTTTCTACACGTTGTGATGAAGTAGAGCAAATCAAAATATTTCTAAAAATATGTGTTGGATTTTCTGAAAAATATCATGACCAAATTTAACTGTAGTTGGAGAATCGCCCAAATACAAATGTAAAAGGCTGCAGCATTTAAGTACATTTGTTAATAGGGTTTTCTCTATTTTGTCCAATTATTACTTTTGAAGCAAAAAACGTATTCCGTGTCAAATCCATGATTAAAAATGTAACAGAGTTGCCTGACACAGAAATGGAGTTGGTGACTCCAACCTCCAGACCTAACTTCGCTCTTGTCTAGCTCACCACCTCTTTAGAGTTTACCTGCTCCTCAGCCTTCATCTCCTCGCTTCCATTACTCCTCCTCGCTGCTTGCTGCACCTCCTCCTCGTCCAGTAAGCACCCAGTTTGCCCAATATAAACCCCCATTACAGGTGCACGGCAGCTTCAGTTTGTGCCAGGCCCCTCAGCTTCTCATCTTCTCACTTCCCCTTCACTCTCCTTTATCTCTATCACCTCCCGTGTCCAGGGTCTGAGTGCCAAAGAGAACTAATTCAATAAAACTACTAATACTTTCTCTTTGTGTCTGAGTCTCTCCAGGTTGAAATATTCACACCTCTACTGTTTTTGTCATCAAGGGAGGTTCAATGTCTGCGTCGTACCTGCTCTGCGACCTCTTGGTGTGTCTTCTATAAGCTGTGGAGAAGCACACTCTGCAGTTTTAACCAAGGTAAATTTAATTCTCAGTGCTCTTAGCAGAATAAAAAACATACAAGCAATAAAAATATATGTAATATTAATAATTATAATGCTACAAAAATACTCACAATTCTACGCACAAGGCATTTTCAAAATCCTGTACTATTAAAAAGGCAGTGAATTTGTGTGCTTGTAGCCTAAAAAAGCAAACAAACAAACAACAAAAACAGTAGTTTATTGATGTTTACGCCAATTTAACATGGGTTGATAGAGTGGCCAGATTTTCACTTTTGGACATGGCGCCCACGGACAACTGGGGCACAACTCTACAGCCAATGAGCTGAGACCTAAACAAGTGGAATGTTTGGATGACGCCTCGCAGATCGCCTGTGGAAGGTAAAGTGACAATAAACATTTGTCTTTTAAGAATAAGAATAAGCTTTTAACTGTTTTCTCCTAGACGTCACACTTTGGTTTTGAGTTTATCTGGTCAGCTTTGGGCATTTGGCGATGGGGCCAAAGGTCAGATGGGAAATGGCCAACCAGAGACGAGCTTGAGCCCTGTTGAAGTTCAGCTGACAAGTGCAAGTGTAGAGCCCTCAAACTTGAAAATATCAGCTGGCTGGAACACAAATTTTGCCTACAACTCTCAGGTAGTCTTTTGTAATATCAAACTGTATTTTTCAAAGAGCCTGCTTACACGAGAACGCTTACGGGTAAAAACGACAAAAAACTTTATTGGAAGTGGCTTTCGTTTAGACGGTGACGGCATTTTGGGGGCTTAAAAACGCAAAAAACTGAAACTGCCCTCCAAAGTGGAAAACTTGAATACGCTCCGCCGTAGCATTTTCGTCTACACTGCCCAAGACGCAAAACTCTGGTAAAATCTGCTGACGTTGCATACGTGTCACCATTTCTAGATATTTATATTTATAAAGTAAATTAAGTTCAATAAATTAAATTAAAAAGGTAGGTAAATTAAATTAAGTAAATAAATTAAGGAAGATTCTACGCATGCACGCGGACATAGTGATAATGTATCATAGCACCTAGCCGCCTGCATGCATACCCAATCGAATTCCACACACTTTTGCGTCACCGTATGCGCGCAGATTTCCTCCCGAAAACGCTCGTCTAAACGTGGAATAAAAAGTGAAGACGCAATGCCACTTTTGCGTCTTCTGTTCAGACTGTCATCATACTCGTATAAACGTAGCCAAAGTTTGTTAAATAATGTTTTTTCGTCAGAGCCCAAGCATAAATCCAATAATTGGGCGACTTGAGGAGGCAAAACTGAAAAGATGGCTATCAACACATCAAAAGAGTGAAGATATAGAGAGGTATTTATGCTACAACACAACTCTATTACATTACGTCACATTGATTCCATGATATTACTAAAATATGTTATGTCTTCACCAGAGACCTTGTGGAGATGTTTTTCACGGG
Source organism: Paratrypauchen microcephalus (assembly GCA_036785185.1). NCBI lineage: Eukaryota > Metazoa > Chordata > Actinopteri > Gobiiformes > Gobiidae > Paratrypauchen > Paratrypauchen microcephalus. The sequence continues at coordinate 3,494,345 of JAVJIX010000054.1, read as the reverse complement.
TTCAAGTCTTGTTGCAAGCTTTACAAAGGCTGAGTAAGCATATACGTGGATCTACTTTCTAGTTTGCTATACTTGTGTTAATTTATGCATTTATTTTTTGACAGTGGCTCTGTCATTGAAGCAGGAAGCCTAACTGTGGATCTGGAGAGAGCTAGTAAAACATTTGACAAGATGGTGGCAATACCCTGGATCAAAAATTCAGTTAGTAATCCTTATCGTAAAACTGGAAAATGTATACTCGTGTCCACAGTGTTTAAGTGCTATCTTTTTTTTACTTTACAGATGAAGTTTGAAATGTTGATCAGCATTCTCTTGGATTCAAGTCTTGTTCTAAGATCTCCAGAGATCATCCTGCTTGTGCTGAGCTGCCCAACGCTGCAGGAGGATTCAGTTGTCATGAATGTGGTGATGCCATTGGCCATCATTATAGCTGATTTACAAGAGAGCAATAGATCACAACTAAGTAATTCACTTTTTATGCCATATTATTTAAAGGTCCCATGGCATGAAATTTTCACTTTCTGAGGTTTTTGAACGTTAATGTGAGCTCCCCTACCCTGTTTAGGGCCCCCCCCCATGGTTAAAAGTTGCGAAATGTCTAAACTGAGCATTTGCGATCCTTTTCTGCGTTAGAAAAAATCAGAGCTCAAACGGGCGATTTTGAACAAGGCACCTGATTGACGTCAGATCGAAAAAAGAAATGCAAATGCAGTTCCACCCCCGTCTGTCTCTACTCAGCGTCTCTGTAAATCACGCCCAGAGAGTTTGGTCTGCGAATGCGCTAGGCAATGCGAAATGCGTTTTTTTATTTGCCTGGAGGCACGTCCGAGTGTTTCTAGGCTCGGAAGTCCTTTATCTGAGCCTCTGGACCTTTGAACAGCAGTGGTTTAATTTTATTTTCTGTGGAAATGTGTTTATTTTTCAATGGAACGCTTCAAATCTCTCCCCCCGTGCAAAAACACGGAAATGGATCAGAGCGGACAGCTGACAGCTGAGAGCGGAGAGTTTGGCCACGCCCCCACCCTCTACTATAGGCCATCTCTTTTCTCCTCATTTGCATTCAAGCAACAACACCCATTATGGACTGTTCAGAGAGAGAAAAAATACTCTTTCTCATCTTATCTCTGTTTCTCATGCACTGAGTGTTGATTTTGAAGAAGGATTCATTTACAGTATTAGGGAACCATTAAGGAGCCATATAAAAGCATCAAGAAGTACCATGTCATGGGATCTTTAAGAGTCACTTTGTAGGATTGATTAAAAAAACAACAACTGATGTTCTTTTTCTTTTTAAGGAAAGTGGTGGTCTTCACTTTCTCCCTCAATTCTGATGAAGCACATTTTAGTTTTCAAAAATGCACTCAGTTTTATGTTGAAAAATGGCCTTCTGAAAACCCACAACCCTGGGGTCAAGTACCTGCTGGAGGCCCTCCAACTACTCTTCAAGGTCAGAGACAAAGCTTTTCCACACAGGCAGGGGTATTATAAAACAAAATGTTCCTTTGTCAGATAAAAACAAAATTGTTACAACATAGAGCTACTTCCATGTTGAGTAATATATTAAACATTAATGACCACATTTTTTTCTTTTGTTGACAGGCAAACAAATCTGGAAAGGTCTACAAAGTCCCACTCAGCACTTTTTATGTTGAAGAAATCATTCTTTGCACTCAGGCAGAGGAAGATGTGTTTATTTGGCTTCACTTTTCTGAGCAAAAGGTAAAACACATAGCTTTTAATAGACATAACAGTGATTGAGAAATTATAGAGATGGAGAGCAAAAGGGGGTCTTCCCAATCTGATTTTATGCTTAATTTTAGGACAATGACCCAAAAGCAACACCTGTCAGCTTCTGCAACTACCCTTTTGCATTTCCTCTTATCTGCAAGCTTGCCGTCTTCAGAATGATTACCACCACAATAAAGGTACTATATAAAAAGTAAAATAAATGGTCATAGTAATCAAGTAATGCTCTTATCTAAATAACAATGTAATCCTAGAAAGCCCACCAAACTGCATACACACTGTATAATGCATGGTCACCCGAGTGGAGATCTACAGACTCTGCTCCTCCTCCGGTCTTTCAGCTGACCCTAAGACGACCTCACCTGGTGGAGGACACCTTCAGACAGCTTGGTGCAGCGGACAATGACGCATTCACTAGAGAATTAGTGGTAATCATAAGAGCATTGTAATACCTCTTCCAGCCAGTGAGGGGAGCCATAGTAAAGTATATGTGTGACTACTTGGAGCTCCCTTAGTTTTATTCCTTAAAGGTACTAGTTTTTTTTCACTAGTATATATTTATTTATGTAAAGGGACAATGCCTATTCATGAACACACAATGTAAATATGTCAGAATTGGCCCAATGGATATTTCCCATCTGTTGTCTTCCGCAGGCCAGGATAAGAAACAGCATTTAGCACTGTACAAACACACAATTAATTATTAATTAACAATATTAATATTAATTCTAGTGCTGTCAGGCGATTAAAAAAATAATCTAATTAATTACAGGATTTGTAATTAATTAATCTAATTAATCGCATTTTAAGAGTATGAGAGAGAGAGAGATTGTGAGTGAGCGAGCGAACGACCAAACCCACTTTGTGATTGAGTTTGTCAGTTTTCATGTGGTCAGTTTGCTCATTCGTTTCCCAAATTCTGCGAGTGTGGTTTGGTGGTTTGGTGAAGTGCGCTCATGCTCGCTCTATCACCGGTAACAATGGAACTTGTCCGGACGTGTTTATCGTTCAAAAGATCTGTCAGACTGGAGCAGCTCTGGTGATCAGAAAATTATTTTTGACAAAAGCTACAAATCACGGCGTTCTTGTTGATAGTCCCGACTTTGTTCTTTTTATAAATAAATTTGCCGTTCAAAGGCCTGAGTAGCACTTTTCTCGCTGCACGCCAATTTTAAAATGCACGCATTGAATTGCCAGTCATAATTAATTGCGTAAATTTCTATAACACGTTAATTTGCAGTGTAATTAATTAATCTAATAAATGCATTAAACTGACAGCCCTAATTAATTCTAATAGTTTAGTTCTAATAGTGGCTCTGATAGCAACTGGGATGCTGACAGCACCTGTGACTGAACTGCATATTCACCTCGTAAACCACCACAGTAGATGATGTGAAACCTATTCCCCCTCGCACCACTCCTTAACGGTCCTTTATTCAGACTCACCTGGGATCTGTGGTCTTCTGTGAGGACAGAGCTGGCGCACTGTCAGACAGCAGTAACGTAGATAACAGTGTCTAGTATCACAGCGTCTTGTGGGAAAGTGTAGAGGTGCAGAATAAAACAGGGGTCAAGCTAATTATAGATGGTTACTTTAAGTCCTCACTACGTTCATAAATATTACTCTTGACTTTCCCCATGCCTCCCACACTGCAAAAAAGTTTTTTCTAGTTCTTTTTTGAATTTAAGAACATATCTTGATTTGAGTAGATTTGATTTGATTTGTAAATTGTAAATGTAATAAGATAAGATAAGACTTTATTGATCTCACACAGGAGAAATTCACTTGCCACATAAGCTCCAGGCAGTTTAGAAAGTTAAAAGAAAAGAAAGTTAGAACAAAAAAAGTGCATGCAGACAGTTGAGATAGTAATAATACTAATAAAATAAGTAAATAAGAAAATGCACATTAATACTATATAGTGTAGTTACACATTCTGATAGCAGTCTAATATCATCTACCAATTAAATAATTTTTTAATTCTTAATTTGAGCAACATTATGATGTTACAAGGATGAACAAGGACTAAAACATTTAGTTTGGCTGATAATTAAGTATTACAACTAAGTTACTGTCCTGTCACCAGTTCAGTATATTTAGAAAAGAAATCAGAAAGGGCATGTTTATAGTCTCTTGACTTTTCCAGGTGCAGTTTGTGGATAACAGAACGAACACCCTTGTGAACAGAAGGGATTTCTTTCTCCACATTTTTGACAAACTGATGACTCCAGAGTCTGACATGTTCATGCACAACGACAGCAAGACTTTGTTTTGGTTTCCTCCCAAGGTAAGTTTAATCAGTCCATTTTGTTGCTTTGGAAATTCTGGAATATTTTGTTCACAGTTTACTTTAAACTGTGCAGGTCTGTTCAATACTTTCATAACTCATGTACATACTATTATGCAAAGAATCTACTAGTTTGCCATGGTCCATCATTCCAGTCTCACAGATCTATCTTGCATTTTTAATCAGTTTGCTAAAAAAAATGAAAACATGCATTCTTACTGTGAGAGGGCTCAACTCTTCACAGATCTTACCTGTAATTTGGCGTGGTAGCACCATCTGCACAAAGTTTAATGCTGTGGAAATAGTACTGTGGAACATTCCAAGCAAAGCAATAAAATCTCCATGGAAGCATAAGCAGATGACAGGCAGAAGTCACATAGTGCACCTTTAAGGCCTAATTGTCTAATAATCATAGGTATAGAGGTACACTATGACTAATGTTCAGGGATAGAGACCTAATGTGAACAAAGTGGTTTTCAGATTTTAGAATGTGATGATGTCTGCCCCATCTGCATTAAACTATTGACCTATTGCCCTATCTGCATTAAACTATACTGATCTATTGCTGGGTTTTAGACATTACAGCATTTTTTACGCCAGTAATATTTAATACAGACAGGGGCAGCTAAAATTAATAGCACAGTCATAGAAATGATCAGGTTCCACATTTGGGAATATACCTTTCCGATAGTTCATGGGAAAGTACAATGTAATTAATAGGGAAAAGTGGCTCTTACCCCCATCTGGGAGTATGGCATTGTCACGTTTTTGAATCTGAAAACCACCAACGGAATGAAAACATAACTCAGGATATTTTTATCTGTTTATTTCTATCAGCCGCAAGTGTCAGAGAGGCAGTACTATGTGTTTGGTGTTCTGTGTGGGCTAGCGCTCTATAATCTGAACATCATCGACCTGCCCTTCCCTCTGGTCCTCTTCAAGAAGCTCCTCCGAGTCAAGCCCTCTCTGGAGGACATGAAGGAGTTTGAGCCTGCCATGGCCAGGTTAGACAAATACACTTTAGAACAATGATGTGCGTCTAACTGGGTAATTTATTTGTCATTTTACATTATAGGTCATTTCAGTGCATCCTGGAGGAGTACACACCCGAAGTGATTGAAAATCTGAACACAACTTTTACTGTACGTTCTTATTTTCACAGCAAATTACATAATACATTTTTTCTCATGTAAATATTTTTCATTTTCTAGGTGAATTGGGGAGATGAAGAAACGGAGCTTGATCCAAATGAACCTGGAAAACCTGTCACAAATTCAAACAAGTATTTCAAAATGACAATTACCTTACAGTTATAATATATCCATGGGTTTCAGAAGTATGAAACATGTGCACCGTTGTCATACAACTGACAATTAAAAACAAAACTTACATCTTTTGAATGGCGAAAAGTCCTCGAAATGTCATCTATAACAGGAAGCTGAAACTCATGAATATAATTGGCTCACAAAAGTAAGTTAAAAGATGTGTGTTTGTTGTAGAAAAGAGTTTGTGGACACCTTCATCAACTATGCTTTCAAAACATCGGTGACTAAAGTGTATGAAGCCTTTGAGAGAGGGTTTTTCAAAGTGTGCGATATGAAAGTGGTGGACCTGTTTGAGCCTCAGGAGCTGCAGGACGTGATGTTGGGGCAGGAGTCCTGGGACTGGGATACCTTTAAGCAGGTACTAATATCCACATTAGTTTTTTTTCATAACGTGTGTTCAAAGTAAGGCTAGGAATCACAGGGTCCCTCAAGATTAGATCTGTATATATATATGAACAAGTTTCTTTTTCTAAACAAAGCAACTAAAATTATAGCACTGTCAAAAATGATCTTGTAAAATACCAAGTGCCATTTTAATCTGTAACCTCTTATGTGTATTGTATGCAGAACACAGTGTATCAAGGAGGGTACCATGCTGGTCATCCAACCATTAATACCTTTTGGGAAGTTTTTGGAGAACTGACAGAAGAGCAAAAGAAGGGCTTCTTTTGTAAGTGAAAAAAATCTCCACTAAGGCCAGATAGTTGTGTCTTAATCCTCTTTTAGATTGTAAGATTGAAATGTGCTGTTGCATTTTGAGTTATGTAGACTGAAAGATTTCTGTCTCTCTGTGCTCAGTGTTCGTGACAGGTTACAGCCGTGTGCCCTTTATGGGGATGAAGAGCATAACGATGACCATCACTGTGATGCCAGAAGGCACAGAATATCATATCCCAGGAGCCCTCACCTGCCACACCCTGCTGCAACTGCCCCTGTACCAGAGATACCCTGTGGAAAGAACCATGAAGGCCCGGCTCATTCAGGCCATCAATCACAACAGAGGCTTTTGGAAAGAGTAGTACACGTAACAATACATGAATCTGCCTATTCATCCAAGCAACAGATAACAGATATTACTATTTACGACTGAAGCACTGCCACATTCGTTTTACCGTACTTTGTAATGTTAGTATACAGTGTAAAAGATTACTTTAATTATTACTTAGCATGCTTTGTTTCCTGCATGTGTTAATAATAATAATTAATTGCATTTATATAGCGCCTTTCATGACACTCAAAGTGCTTTACAGTTCATTGTTTATTCAGTCCACACTTGGTGGTGGTAAGCTACTTTCTGTAGCCACAGCTGCCCTGGGGCAGATTGACGGAAGCGAGGCTGCCAATCTGCGCCATCGGCCCCTCCGACCACCTCCAACACTCATGCACACTCCACTTTCCTACTAGGCAAATGTGGGTAAAGTGTCTTGCCTAAGGACACTGCGACAGTTTTTTGCAACTGGCGCCCCCCTGTGGCACCTGGAATTCCCAGCAGTCTCCCATCCAAGTACTAACCAGACCCTGCCTTGCTTAGCTTCTGAGATCTGACGGGATCAGACTTTGACAGGCAGGTATGGCCACAAAATAACCAATATTTATTTTTTGTTTGTTCTGGAAAGCTTTAGTTAAGTATTGGATGTAGCAGCCTCAGTGGTGTGAATGTAACAGTGATGCTTAAATCAGTGGCTTGGGAGCTTTTCTGAATCTACTATTAAAGGCAGAAGATAATCTTGTGGCGCATATAAAAATAAGACACAAAATGTATCTTAGTCTCAAATATTTTATTTCTGAGAACACGTTTCTGAGAGTCGCTTCAGTGCATTTTAATTTAAACATGTTTAGAAAAATGTTAGCCATGAGTAAACTTGTTAAGACAATGGAAAAACCTGTTTTAGTTTTCAGTCAGCTGTGAGCATTTGCATGTGTATTTAAACATGTTGTCAATATTGCACTACTTAAAATAAAACCCTGTGCTTCAATAGTACATTAATGCTTTTGCATATCTTACCAAAACCCTTTCAACAAGTTTGACCAACTTCCCCTTTCTTTATTTCAATCCAGTAATTTCCCCAATTAAGCTTCCTACTCAACTGCTTCTGTGTCTTTTAATGGCGAGACTGTATTTCAGACAAAAAGCACATAAAAACTGATGGCAATGTTAAAATGAAACCAGAATTAGCCCTATCTTTTTTCGCCAACTTTGAACTGTGGCCTTTGAGGTTCATGTGCTTCTTTAGTTGGCTCAGATGAAGTCCTTATCAGATATCAACAAAAATATTTAAATAATCTTAAAAAACAGTAATTACACAGTATAGAAAACATGTAAAGCTCTTGCTACATAACAATAAGACAAGTCAATAGTAGAGACACGGTGCTATGGTACAACAGAAATGCTGTGCCCCATTTTGTCGAATTATCTTGTGCGTGCAGTTTTCTACATACACAGAAACATTGAGATCAGATGTTCTTGGGTCCGGGAGTAGTGAAGAGGTTTCCAGACAACTCAGAATCTGATGTAGTTCCTTTGAGGAGATTTGTCACAGTTGGGCTGCCAGTTCATAGTAACACTTTTATTCATTTAAAGTACAGATACAAGTCCCAGGTGGTTTTATCTGACCAGGTGGAAGGTGAGCCAGTACATGAAGATGGGTTGTGCTGCAGCTATGGCCATGGTTAGGTACATTCTCAGCTGGTTTCTGGTTCCTCGCACCAATTTGCCCTCCGCTGCAGCCTCTGATAAAAGCTTCAAGCGCAGAGTTCGGATCTGTGGTGGAACAAAATAAGGGTTACAGCGTACAACACCAATTCTGTATGTGAGAGTTATTCACAAATTAAAATAAGTCTGTTGCTACTGAATAAAAGATAAATTTAAATAAAGCAATGACGTGAACTAAAATAGGGTTGTGTGGGTGAGTTTATAGTAAATTCAAATTGTTTATTGGGTTCTCTGGAATGTAAACAATAAGTATGCATTAGTAACTGGAAATGTTATATCAGATGGATGGGATTGTTGTTTATGTGAAAAGATTTTGTGTTGCTTACACAGAACAGTAAATAGAAGCCAACAAAAGGATTAAGTGATTTCAAGTTAAAGAATAAGATAAGATAAGACTTTATTGATCTCACACAGGAGAAATTTACTTGTCACAGTAGCTCCAGGTAGGGACAGTTTGAACAAGAAGACAAGTGCATGCATGCAAGAATGGCATAAAGATAGGTAGTAATAATAATAAAAAAAAATAAGTAATAAATCGAATAATAATAATAATAGCAGTAATAATAATAATAAAAACAGTGACAGGGAGAGTATTGAAAAATTGGAAAAACGATATTGCACAATAGGAGTATTGGAAAAAAAAAAAAAAGATAAAATAATTTTGTTACAGTCAGTAACTTACCATGAATACAAATATTGCTGCACAGCACCAGAGCAAAGACAGATAGTACGCTGGCCGTCCAAACAACAGGCCTGAGACTACACCAACAATCATCCTGTCATACAAAGAAAAAAAAACATCAGATTTGGCTTTTAATGTAGACAAAGGCTTATGAATAATATAGTAAGTAGACATACCCAACATATTTGTATCCAGCAAAAGCCAGCAGGTCTATAGTGGTAAGATCGGTGTTTACGGTCACCAAGTACAGGGACAGAAGAACAGCTAGCACCTCCATAACTAGCCACACGAATGCGGAGCTGGCCTGCACTCCCAGCAGCTCTGGAGAGAATCTGAGGAAATGAGACGGAAATAGTATGAATTATCAATTTCATCACACTCAAAAATGGGTAGACTGCATAAGAAATATTTGATTTGTACTTGTTCTGTGTGCCAAGAGCCAGCCCAGCCACCAAAATGTATGTGATGAAGCCCATAGTTGGAATGTACAGATCAGGAGCATTGACATCGAAGCGTGGAGCCACTGGGATGTCCTGCTGGTAGCTCACCTCCCAGTTCTAAAACAAATAAGTGGTATTAGATATTTAGTTGTATGATTACATCAACACACCACAGAATACAAATGAGCAAGAACATACCTCATGCATGTAGGGGAAAATGAGAAGGCCAAGTTTCTTTCCCACATAGACCGTGTCCACAGCAAAGTAGTATTTGAGCTTGGAAATCGGAATGAACCTATCCAGCTATAAAAAACACATACAGTTTTGTAAGAAAAAAGTTTAAAGATTTCTACAACTTAAAGAAACAGACTGTTGGTATACAGCCACGTGTGATACATAATATAGAAAAATCACTAAAAGCAGATGAAAATGTGACGTACATTCTTGTCCATCAGCTCCTTTCCCTGTGTTGCCAGTGAGCTTCCATAAGCCATGGCCAGGTTAGACATGGGGTCAGAAAATCCAGGAAATCCTGCAGCTTGGTCTCCAGTCTGCTGCCTGAAAAGAACAGATAATACATAAAATACTAATAATACATTTTATGTATATTGATCATCTATAAGGAATATATACATTCAAAACAATATTAAGTAGTGAGGAACAAATATCTTACTTGTAACCCGGTTGTGAACCATGGCCAGCTCCACTTGTATCTTCAAACAACTGGCTAGCATCTGGCATCTCCATTGAGCTATTCCGTGCACGTATGTTAGGTTCTATATAAAGTTAAATACACTTTTATAATGCAAGCACATCATGTACACAAGTCATGCAAATCAAGCAAATATAGCAAAGCAAAAGCAATTATTATTGTAATTTGTACCTTGTATTTTTATTACATATTTTATGATATTGTTTACTTCTTCCCTTGCACTTTTTGCAACACTTTTTTACCATGTACTATTATTGCATGTTATTAGTACTTCTATCTTAGCGAGTCAACGGTTCTTCTGATCCTAAGCATTTCATTGCATTGTTGACCCTTTGTTGATTCTGCATATGACAAATATGACAATCATATGACATATGACAATCTTGAAATCTAATTTGCCTTTCTAATGGGAAATTTGAAACGATATAAATTAGTATTTAATTTCAGGCTGCTTCATGCAAATAAATATGTTCTTATCTTCACTAACAAAGAAACTATCACCTTCTGCACCGGACTGTAGAGAAGCTGAGCAGCTCCTTCAGCAGCCGACTGAGGCACCCTTAGTGCAAGAAGGAGCGCTACCGCAGATCCTTCATCCCCACCGCCATCAGACTGTATAACTCCAATATATGATCTAAATGTGCAATTTTTTTCTATATTCTCTTATTTACTTATTTTATTATTGTTACTTATCTGCAGGCACTTTTTTGTTCCAACTTTCTTTGTACTAAACTGCCTGGAGCTAATGTGGCAAGTGAATTTCTCCTGTGTGAGATCAATAAAGTTTTATCTTATCTTATCCACCACCAAGAATCAAAACAGTGAATCATGACAACAGACTATAATCACTAAAACTAAGAGAAAACAGCTGTTATAAATGTCATAAATTGAGATAGTTTCACCAAGAGTAATGTGTGAAAAGATACAAGAGATTATTCCTTTATATAATCTAACCTTTATACTGAAAACTAATGACGGTAGGCAACAAGACCGCCCTATACTATTTTCAGGCAGTGACAGAACTCCCAAATAATACTAATTTGAATGTTACTTGAGAATAAAACTGGACACTTTTTTTAGTAACATCAACCAATAAGTTAGTAAAATGTAGTGATTTAGAAATGAATGTCAGATAGCGTTAGTTAGCTTTGATGTTAGCAGCAGAACATAACTCTTTATCCCTCCATAAAGCTTGACGTTATTAAGATAGTCCTAATTGTTATTACAGTTTAATAAAGCGTTTACATCTAAAAGCTCATGATTACAGTAAAGAGCCATAAGTTAGAACATGTTTTAGCCTAGGGAGCTAAAAACAACATGCTCCGCCCTGCACGATCCGCACCGCTGCTTTTGCATCAGCTTTTACATTTAATCACCCATTGATTGGATCGATTCACGTACGTAACTTACGCTGTCTGAACCCACTTTGAGTCGCTGTATAATCCATTTGGACGCAATTAAAGGGGTGACTGGTGGCTTTAACCGGTACAATTATGGGGAAGTTGGAGTCATTCATAAAATTAGCCCAGCGGAAGTAAACCCTCGTCTTCACTTTCATCTGGGGTGAAAATGGATTGTTGCCATCTTGTGGCAGTAACAGGAATCACATGCCGATTGAATAAAATAAAATAAGGTAAATTACATGGTTGAAAACTGCTAACGCAGCCTCCCATCTGATTGCCAAATTCCTGTTGTTTTGATGAAATGCTCCAGGTGAAGATATAATTTATATATTTATGTATTTATTTTGTAGTAAAAGGAGAAATTCAATTTGTCAACTGGACAAAGTTTATTTGGTCGAAAAACGTTTCGCAGCTCATCCGAGTTGCTTCGTCAGTTCTGGTTAGAGTGCTGATGGACACTGCTTATATCTAGCTGCAGGGAGGTTGCCTGGAAGAATCCATGACTCATCGCTGTACCAGCGAGTGAGTCTGGTAACGTTTGATCCACAGAATACGCTGCGGTTGCGCGTAGACAGACAGCTAAGTGAACCAATCAGAGATTGCGCCATCTTGATTCAAAACTGAGGCGGAACTTCCGCTGCCTAAGAGTGACTTTGCGGGCAAAGGCGGGTGCACTGACGTCACCATCTTTGAACGAATCAGAATCGCGGAGTCGGTTTGGAACCGGAGGAGCGAGAGTGGATGGAGAGTGTCCAAATGGTATCGCGGTGTATAGGAAATACAGAGAGATATCATTTGGCTGGCCAGGTAAGCAGGGAGGAGCTAACTACACTGAAATTATTCTGAAACTATCCCACCTTTGTTTTCAGTTTCTGACTTTTGTTTTCAGTTTCTCTCTGGCGTCTAGTTTAGCATACCCATTCAATACCCTAATGGGTGTTTTCACACCTCAGGACCTGACCTGGCTGCCCTATTGTTTCCTTCGTTTGCTTTGATTTAGGTTTGAGAATGGAATTATAGATGGGGGCAAATTGTGTCTGACCCCTTCACTCCTGTTTAAAGGATTCTCTTTTTTGACAAAAATAGCATCTTTAACTTCCCTCTCAAACCAGTTATTTTCCCTGGCTAAGATCTGTACCTCACTGTCCTCAAAGGAGTGGCCCGTGGCTTCTAGGTGGAGATGTACGGCAGATGATGGTCCACTCTGGCTCTCTCGTCTGTGATGGTACATCCTCTTGTGAAGTGGCTGTTTTGTTTCTCCAATGTAGCGCTCACTGCAGTCATCGCTACACTGAATGGAGTAGACCACATTGCTTTGTTTGTGGCTCGGTGTTTTGTCCTTTGGGTGGACCAGTTTTTGTCTTAAAGTGTTTGTGGGTTTGAAATAAACTGGGATTTCATATTGTCTGAATTGTCTATTTATTTTGTATTTGAAATGGATTGATTTATTTTTATACTGCAATGTCCCCTATCGTGTTCAAGTAAATATTATTTACTTGTCCTCTACAAGTGTTTCTAAGTTTATGTTCAAATAAAATATATACATTAAAAAAATACATGGTTGGATGGCTATATTTGACCAAAAGCATTGTCTTCAAATGGCATTAGTAATTTGACATAAGAAGTTTGATAGACACTCCCCTAGACAGCAGTAGAAGTAGCCTATATTCAAGGAGAACTGTAGCCTTTATGTTTGGCATAGCATTATCCTAACTCTTCTTTTGAAAACTTGTCTTTGTCCCAGATGTCCTATTCAGAAAAAAAAAGTCTCTAAGCCTCTAACTTTACATTAAGATCCTTCTGATCCATAGCCTACCCATAGTCTTAATTCTGTTCACTTGTAGGCCTGCAAAACCAAATTATTAATTTTACAGCAGTTAACTTTTATTATCTTGACAAACTTAAAGGTCCTATATTATGGAAAAATTGAGAGCTTTAAGCCATTATAATGTTGTTACCTTCTCAAAAACATACCTCGAGTTGTGTTTTGTTTCATTCACACATGTTTGAGCAATCCTTTATTATTAGTCTGTCTACATCTCCAAAGCTCAAAATGCTCTGCTGCACCTTTTGATGTTATGTATAGGTAGTTTTCAAGTTAACAGCTTTTTTTTTTTTTTTAACCCTTTTTTCAGTAGTAGGTAATTCCAGAGTTAAAATAATAATAATAATAATAATAATTCATAGCATTTATATAGTGCCTTTCATGACACCCAAAGCGCTTTACAGTTCATTGTTCATTCACTCCACACTTGATGGTGGTAAGCTACTTTCTGTAGCCACAGCTGCCCTTTATGAATTTATGAATTTTGAATTATCCAAGTAATTCTAGTGAAGGTGCATGGAGTTTAAAAGAAATGTGTGTGTTTGTTAAACATGTGAGAGAATGTTGTCTGACTGGCATAAGTAAATCTTATTTACCAGCAAGAATGATGTTTTTCTTACTGTAAGTGTGGGCTATGTCACATAACGTGTTTCACACCTGAAAGTGAAAGTAAAAACATGTATTTAAGCTGCGTTGATACTTACACTGGAAACAGTGTCATTGCTCTAACATACTGGCCTAGCGAATCAACGCCTGGCAACATGGCATCTGGCACTAATCGGCAGTTCTCACAATTTTCTCGGTCAAGAAGAACTTTTGCCAGGGGTGAGTACTGTATTTTTAATAGAATAATGACTTTGATGACGTTGTTTTCTTACTTAAATAAATACCTGCAACAATATTTAGCCTATGCAGTTATAACGTGGGCTAATTCATATTATATTGTAGAGGCTAAAAGTTTTTGTTTATATCTTATTAGGAAAATGTAGTTGTAGGAAACATAAAGCACCTCATAATTATTTTTACAATATTTAACTTGTGTTATTTACTTGGAAAAAGCATATTAATAAATAACATGTCAACTCTTCTGTAATAGCACCTGTCCTCCAAGGCCGGACTCATGATGAGGAGATTCGTATTGTCCTGACTGGAAAGACTGGGAATGGGAAGAGTGCCTCGGGAAACACCCTCCTCAACCGACAGGCATTTGCTTCAGTCCTCTCTCCGGGTTCAGTGACGTCTGAGTGCGAAAAGGCCAGAGGTACAGTCCATGGACGGAGGATCGCTGTCATTGACACCCCAGGAATTTTTGACACCAAATATAAAGAATATGAAGTAGTGCGTAAGCTGAAAACTTGTATCTCCATGTCTGCTCCTGGACCCCACGTTTTCCTCATAGTAATACAGCTGGGCCGGTTTACAGAAGAGGAACAGAGGTCAGTGGAGCTCATCCAGCAGGTGTTTGGAGACAAAGCCGCAGACTATTCTCTAGTTCTGTTTACTAATGGAGATCAACTGGGAAACATGACAATCGAATCCTTCACCAGTCAATGCCCAAAGCTCACCAAGTTAATCCAAGAATGCAACGGTCGGTATCATGTCTTCAACAATAAAGACTGGAGCTGCAGTCAGGTACCACAGCTTTTTGAGAAAATAGAAAGAATGGTTGCAAGCAATGGGGGAAGCTACTACTCACACAAAATGTTTCAGGAGGCCGAGAGAGCTGTCCAAGAGTCAATGGAGAAGTTTTTGAAAGACAGTGCTGAACGAAAACGCAAGGATGAAGAAGCACTAAAGGCCAAACTGAAAGGACAGGAGCTAGAGATGAAACTAAAAGATTTAGAAGATAAATACAAAATGGAGGCAAGAGACAAGGCAGAGAAAAAGAACAAATATATCTTCCCTGGTATAGTTCTGGCTGCTGCTGAAGTGGGTGTGGTGGTTGGTGCAGGTGCAGGTAGTGTCTGTGGTCCACTGGGTACAGGCCTGGGAGCAGTGGTGGGGGGTCTAGTTGGAGCTACTCTAGGATTGTTGGGACCAGCAGCAGTAGTAGCTGTCAAAAACCAATGTGTCACACAGTAAAAGATCATATCATGTGCTCAGTTACATTTGTCATCACACTTACTATGAAAGCCTTATGAGACATTTACATCAGAGCTCAAGAGCTTTGATGTATTTCCTCAGGAGAATGTTGAATAACTGGTTTGTTATACTTAATAAGCACTGATAAGCATAGACTATGTAAGCTGTATAATTATAATCATAATTATAATCATTTACCCACAAAGAAAAATAAATGAAACCAAAAAATAATTAAATCATTGTACTGGGTTCATTACTGGGTTTTCTACCATTGTAAATTTAGGATTTATTCACCCTTTCTCTGCTTTATATTGGCATTGAAAATGTAGGGTGATCTGGATATCCTCCTGTCTTAAAGTAGCACTTCTGAATTCACCAACTAAAGACTGTTGATTTTGATATGAGATGCTTTCTTAACATGGTTAAATGTATTGATACATTTTATATGTAAATATTTTATTATAAACTGTTATCTGACAATTTGCAGAAAACATTGTGCAGTTTTGTTTTGTTTTTGTTTGAAGAGCCATTACATCAACCAAAGGTTTGAGGAGACAGATAAGGCAATCCAAGAACAGGCTGATGATTCAGTGGAACAACAACACTTAATGTGACAGGACCTTTGCCAGCTACTTTCACATTACACACATGTGCACTGTACTCTAAGTGTATAACAGCAGCGGTCTTACATGGACCCTTCTCATGAAGTGCACAGCTTGTACTATTTTAGGAGCTGTTCTCATGCAGTACTAATTGCACCGAAGGCCAGAGAACAATGGAGGTTTACCATCAACAGACTGTGTTGTGACACTGCAGACATGCACTGTACATGTGTGTGTGGACACAAGGCACTCTCGCTGGGAGTGGAAACATGGGCTTACACTGACAACAACAACATCAATGATGGACACATTTTTTATTGCACTTCTAAATAAATAAAAATACATGACCACTGGTTCATGTCTGTAATCCTTCAGTAATAAATGGAAAAAAGCAGTAATATGGAAAACGCCATGCTGGTGTATAGATATGTGTCTATATAGAACAGATGAAGTGGTATTAATAAAATCTTTTACCCACCTCTCTCAAAAGATTGTGTTTCATTTGCAAAGAAATCAAGTGACTTTCTAAAATCTGTTTGGGTCTATTTTTTTTTTTTTTTTTTCCCCATTAAGCACATTGTTACAAAGAATCCAAGAAACCAACTCCCTGACTCTATCACACCCAGATCTGCACGGGACTATCCCAGACAGTTGTTTCAGTGAATAGTGCAATATCACAGTGACAGAGTAGACAATGGGCGGGGATAAAAGTTCAAACTAAAACATGTTGGCTTGAAATCAGAGAATAATGTTCAGAGAAAAACACAAACAAGACTAAACCCCAGAAGAGGGCAAGTATGTCCACCCTCTGCTGGCAACTGAGTCATGCCTTTTTTTGTACACATATAATTTAAAACAGAATTGCATCGTTATTTTTATTTTTTATTTTTATTTTTCCTGTAAAATGAAACACTATTCACACAATTCAGTAATGTTTTCTCTGTTACGCTATAGCTTAAGGGCAATGCTTTTATAGTGACCTACAATCTTACATTGTCCATACACTGTAATGCAATGCACCATCTGTTCAGTGTAGGTTGCTCTGTCATGCGAGAGAACGTTTGGCCAGGCTGTTCGTGTGGGCACAATGTATGCCAATGATAGTACAAAATATTATAGACATGAAAGGTCCTGGACCCGTACATAAGTCTTAACCCAGTGCTTATAATTTGTACAGTGAGGTCAACAAGTATTTGAACCCCCTGTGATTTTGCAAGTTCTCCCACTTACAAATTATAGAGAGGGCCAAAATTTTCATCCCTAGGTGCATGTCCACTGTGAGAGACAGAATAAAATAAAATAGTGGCCATACCTGCCTGTGTGGCCATACCTGCCTGTCAAAGCCTGATCCCGTCAGATCTCAGAAGCTAAGCAAGGCAGGGCCTGGTTAGTACTTGGATGGGAGACCGCTGGGAATTCCAGGTGCCACAGTGGGGCGCCAGTTGCAAAAAACTGTCGCTGTGTCCTTAGGCAAGACACTTTACCCACATTGCCTAGTATGAAAGTGGAGAGTGCGTGAGTGTTGGAGGTGGTCGGAGGGGCCGATGGCGCAGATTGGCAGCCTCGCTTCCGTCAGTCTGCCCCAGGGCAGCTGTGGCTACAGAAGGTAGCTTACCACCACCAAGTGTGGAGTGAATGAACGGTGAACTATGGAGCGCTTTGGGATGACAAGGCATGTCATGAAAGGCGCTATATAAATGCAATGGAAAAAAAAATAAAAAATAAAAAATAAAAAATAAAAAAAATCTGAAAATTATATTGTATGATTTTTTTTTTTTTGTACATTACTGGGGCAATAAGTATTTCAACCCTTGCTTATCAGCCAGATTTCTGACCCTCAAAGACCTGTTCTTTTGGTTTTAAATGGTCCAACGACACTCTGCTCATGATACTAATTTAGTAGCATAGTAGTATTAGTAGCATCTTTCATAAAGACACCTGTGCACTCCACAATCCAATGCCAACATGGGTAAGCCCTGGAAAGGGCTACGGGGCAATTGCCAAGTAGCTTGGTCAAAAAAGGCAACAGTTGAAGCAACTGTAAGAAAATGGAAGAGGTTAAAGATGACTGTCAATGTCCCTCGGACTGGGGCTCCTCACAAGATCTCAGCTCGTGGGGTATCACTGATGCTAAGAAAGGTGAAGAATCAGCCCAGAACTACACGGGAGGAGCTGGTTAATGACCTGAAAAGAGCTGGGACCACCGTTTCCAAGTCTATTATCAGTAATACACTGAGACGTCATGGTTTAAAATCATGCATCACATGGAAGGTTCCCCTGCTTAAACCAGCACATGTCCAAGCCCATCTGAAGTTTGCTAATGACCATCTGAATGATGCAGCGGAGTCATGGAAGAAAGTCATGTGGTCAGATGAGACCAAAATAGACCTTTTTGGTCTTAACTCCATACGCCGTGTTTCGAGGAAGAGGAAGGATGAACACCATCCCTACTGTGAAGCATGGGGGTGGGAGCATCATGCTCTGGGGGTGTTTTTCTGCCCAGGGGACAGGACGACTGCACTGTATTAAGGATAGGATGAACGGGGAAATATATTGCAAAATTCTGAATAAAAACCTTCTCTCGGTTAGAGCATTGAAGATGGGCCGTGGCTGGGTCTTCCAACATGACAATGACCCGAAGCACACAGCCAGGAAAACCAAGGAGTGGCTCCGTAACAAGCATATCAAGGTTCTGGAGTGGCCTAGCCAGTCTCCAAACCTAAACCCAACAGAAAATCTTTGGAGGGAGTTGAAACTCTGTGTTGCTCAGTGACAGCCCCGAAACCTGACAGATCTAGAAAAGATCTGCATGAAGGAGTGAGCCAAAATCCCTGCTGCTGTGTGTAAAAACCTGGTGAAGAACTACAGGAACTGTTTAACCGCTGTAATTGTAAATGTCTTCTGTACCAAATATTAAAATTGTTTGACTCAAGGGTTGAAATACTTATTGCCCCATAATTTACATAAATATTGTAAAAAAAAAAAAAAAAAAATCATTTTCTGATTTCTTTTTTATTTTATTCCGTGGACATGTACCTAGGATGAAAATTTTAGCCCTCTCCATAATTTCTAAGTGGGAGAACTTGCAAAATCACAGGGACTTCAAATACTTGTTGACTCACAGTAAGTCTACTGTGTGCTGCTTGCATCTAAGTAAGTATGTTTTTTTATTTATATAGCGCTTTTCACAGACATATGTCACAAAGATGCTTTACAGATCAGTATTCATTCACTCCATACCCATACATAAAGCACATATGACATATGACATAGTAATTTGACTAAAACTAAGAGCTAAGATCATTATATGTAAGATTTTTGCAAAAACATTCACACTTGTTTGGTAATTTTTAGGTTTAAAATTTTACTTCCTGATTGGAAATTGTGACATCACAGTACAGATTTACAGAACTGTTACCTAGCAAAACTCTAATGTACACAGAAATTATCTGACAAATACAAATATAAAAAAAACACATTTACTCTGTGTTTCTTATGTGTAAATTATGCCGAATCTTTGGATAGAATTTTCCCTCGTGTGACGACGTGATAAAAATGTTTGAACTCTTTACTTCCTTTCATTTTCAATGTATTTTTTGCATACTTCTTCCTTATTGGTGTAAAACTATAATTTATATTTACAATAGTTATAATCCAATCAAAATCAGATAAAAATCTGTCACACGCACTTTATTGTCCGACAATCAGGAAGTGCGTGTTAGCATGCTAGTTGTTGTTACCTGTCACCGCAAAACTAAGCTCTGTGAAAATCCAATCCAATCCACTTTATTTATATAGCACATTTCATAAACTAAAAGCGTTTCCAAAGTGCTGCACAGAAACATCATTTAAAACAAACAATCACAGAAACAAGTGTGCATACAAATAAATATACCATAAAATAATAAAAACAATATTGAATAAATAAAAAAATATTTGGAATGTTCGGTATGCATAAGGTAAGTGAGGAATAACTTTGGACCACTGCAAACCATTTCAAATCAACCTTTAACTACAGCTCTGGAAAAAAAGAAAAAAAGAGAGCACTGGATTTTTTTTCTGAAATCAGCACCTCTACATGTATTACAGCCATTCCATTCCAGCGTCTGTTGAATTCCAACACAAACACAAAGCTGAGCTACTTCAGTTCTTGCACCAGGAGTGGAATAAAGTCACCCAAGAACAATGTGAAAGACTTGTGGAGAGCATGCCAAGACGCATGAAAGCTGTGATTAAAAATAAGGGTTATTGCACCAAATATTGATTTCTGAACTCTTCTTAAGTGTAAACATTAGTATTATGTTGTTTTAAAATGAATTTGATCTTGTTTCTTTACATTGTTTGAGGTCTGAAAACATGTATCTTTTTGTAATTTTTGACCATTTGTCATTTTCTGCAAATAAATGCTCTAAACGATAATATTTTTATTTGGAATTTGAGGGAAATGTTGTCAGTAGTTTATAGACTCAAACAAAAAATGTTCCTTTTGCCCAAACACATACCTATAAGTAGTAAAATCAGAAAAAAACTGATAATTTTGCAGTGGTCTCTTATTTTTTTTTCCAGAGCTGTATTTTTAAAGGTGCATTTTGGAGGCTCAGTCAAATTCTTGTATTGCTTTGTCTGGAATGTTTCACAGTATGGCATTAAACCTTTCTATCTTCTATGGAGACCAAACCAAACCAGGTTACAGGTCAGATCTGTGGAGAGGCGACCCTGCCCACAATCAGAATCCCTGTTTTTCTATGTATTTTTGAGCTATAAAACCATCTGTAATTGAATAAATGTAAGGTAGAGCTGTTTAATGTCATACTGTGGAACATTCCAGGCAGAGCAATGACATATCCATAGAAAGAAGCAGGTGACACTTGCATAGTTCACATTAAGGCTTTAAATATACTGTATACTACTACTGTAAATGAAAATAAGGCTCCCAAATTGCAAATAAACAGTACAGTTGGTCAGATTCTGGGACTTTTCAGAGCCTCTGCGTAGAGTACACAGATGGTACGTCAAGCAGCATTGTTGGAGGACCCTTCACGCAATATGTCCACCAGCATGAATAATTCTGCCTTTTACATTTAAACATACACATCTATACGAGAGGAGGAGAGAAAGTGTGGGTGTTGACTCCATGAACCATAAAAAGCATTCATTGTGTGGTTATGGGGCACATCCACCACCGCAGCTGTCCACTGGAGCGTGGAAGAGATGTGTCTCGGGAGTCCTCCTTCAGACTTCTTCATCGTCTTTGGCATCGATTCAGTCCCGGTCTACACGCACTGCTCCAGGTTTGACACGCTAGGCTGACCACATATACACCTGCAATGATGGAGTTATCTTTAATGACGGTGCAGGTAAGAAAGTTTTATTAGAACATTTATTTTTAGAAGGAATGTGCATTATATTGTGCAATAAGAATTTCTGACAGATTTAAAATACTGTGGTGAAGAATTTGTAGTTGTTAGAGGGAAATAGTAGTTTTGGTGTGGTTACTTTAAGTTTTGTGTTCTGTATAAGCATCTGTTTGGATGAAGAAATTGTTTTGGTATTAATATATCATTGATAATTGGATTCACCTCATGCTCCTCCCAGGTATTGGTCCTATGTCTTGCAATGAAGAAATCACACAAGGAAAATGACAGATTTGATGATTTTGGATCCAATACAACCCATTAAGATACTGCCAATTGTACAAATAATCAGTGTAAAAGAAAATATAATTATCTACTGCGCTGCACTGATTTTCTGCTGGGTCACATGAATGATCTCTTCTTAGCTGAAGTTCTAACGCTGCTTTTAGCTGCTTGCACCTTTTTAATTACTGAAGTCTAAAAGAAGTGCTTGGGTTAGTTTTCACACTGCCATCTCTGTGGATTCTCCACCCCGTTCTCATACATCCCTGTTCCATTTGTGTCTGTTTGTTTTCTCTGTCTGTCCTGACCTCTGAGGCTTGGATTGATGTGGCCCCGAGGCACACTTTCTACTACAGCTAGTACAGCCTATAGTATAGTAGAGAATGATTATATAAATATATATAAAACTCTAGAGCAAGCTTCCAACTTAAGGGGAATCATGTACCTAGTGGAGAGTCTGTTACCTGCTTGTCTCCATGGGGTTTTGCCTGAAATGTTCCACGATATTTCATTAAAACTTCTCCACGGAGACAACAAAATGACAGCAGCAGATATGGAGTAATTCTGTCTCCTAACAACTATAAGATATCTGTCATTCCGATCAAAGTATGACATTTTCTGATGCAAAAAAACTACCACACAATGTATGTATACTTTTTACAAACAAAATTTAAAAATAGGACTCATATAATGCCAGTTTACAGCAAACCCTCCCAATCAAAATGTCTTAAAATGCAGTGTGTAATAACAAAATGATAGGACCAGCCCCGTCACTGAAGTTGTATATGATTATTAGGTGCTTTTCCTACGGCATGAGAGAGTCTATACAAAACAAAATGAGTCACAGTATAGCGTGAAAATCATGTGTAGTTAATTCAGCTGACTGAACTGGATCAAATTGTAACATGTTTTCAGATTTCCTGCTCCTGGAACCATGTGGACAAACAGCATGCGTCATAAAAAATGTCACAGATGATTTGCATATGAAGCCTTATTGTAAATACAAGTGAAGTTCTTCATCTGTATCTGTATCTGTATCTGTATCTGTATCACTCGCTCAGCTCAACTTAAAGCTGTATAAAGCTTGTTGTTTAGTACGTTTAAAATGTGTGCACCATCACACATACCCCAAAGCAGCTGAATCATTTCACCATTTGTAATGACATAATGGAATGTTTTGCCTTTTATAATGTTAAATTTGTAATGTGAACATTGTTTGTTTGTTTGTAAGCCCCCCTAGGGGACAGACATTGCAAATTAGCCTTGGCTATAAATGCTGTAGCGAGTTACATGTTTAAAGTACAAAAATAACAATAGTGATGTGCTTTTACAGCCTTGACGATGCCTCCTAAAGTGATGCTCTATAGATGTCATTATTCATTCACTTCATAACACTGGTCTACAAATTTTTGGCCTCGATCTGCTTCTGAGAAAAAGTGGCTAAATCTCATATATTTTGATAAGATGAACTGAAAATCAATTGATAACTGTGCTGGTTAGCTAATGTATTCAGGATATGTAAGGATATAATAATAATAATATATGTACATTATATATATTAATATATGTTAAAACTCTAGACATATTAAAATGAATGTATGTGAATGTGCAGACAGGCTTTCAGATAGAACTGGTTGCTTGTAGACACACTGTACCTTCTGATAAGCTACCGTTTTTGCCTTATTTTGCAAAAAATTCCTATTTGGCCATAAGATTCGGGTCGCCCGGGCCTTTCTGTGTGGAGTTTGCATGTTCTCCCCGTGTCTGGGTGGGTTTCCTCCGGGCACTCCGGTTTCCCACATCAACCCAAAAACATGCTCCAGAGGTAAAATCCTCCAGCTGAGGTCCTGACCAAGCCTAAGCAAGAAGATCATGGAGATGGTCCCCGGGCGCAGTCATGTGCTGCCCACTGCTCCTAGTAATAAGGAGGGGTCAAATGCAGAGGACAATTTCTCCTGTGTGAGATCAATAAAGTCAATCTTCTTCTTCTATTTTGACCGAATACTATATCTTGGAAACTATATCCAATCAGCACTTCTGACTTAGTTTTTCTTTATTAGTGACCTAAACCAAGAAAAATGTCACTACTTTTGTTCCAGAAGCATTTTGCTTGTAGACCAGTGTAATCTGTGGCAGTATAATGTAGCCACAATTGTGCTCGGCACACTGACAGAGGTGAAGCTGCCAATCTGCACCATCAGCTCCGACCACCACCAATCATTCACTCACACACCACATTCATACGAGGCAAATCTGGTCTTGTGTCTTGCCTAAGGACATTGATTGTTCCCAATAAATAAATGCACAAATAAAATGAAATAAGTAATCCTCTAAAACCAAGAAAAAAATCACTCCAGGACCCTTATTTTCAACTTTAACGACTCTAATACATCAATTGCGATAAGTTAAAAACTAAAAAGTTTGGTGCACATCTTCCCACTTGGCGTGTCCTCTTCATTCTCTGAGCGTGTCTCGTTGTGTGAGTGGGTGTGTGACTGTGAGCTTGAACTCTGTCTGACTGAGGCTGTGTGATGGAGAACCTCATCTGATAACCATCTGTTCTGCTGTACTTAATCAGGTGTGTCTGTGCGTACTCCTTAATCACACCACACTTTATCTCAAGTTGACACATACACTTCTCTCCTCAAACCATCCATCCCCAAACTTCACTAACATTTGGTGCTGAAAATCTAAAACTGAAGTAGTTCCCTGTAAATTTTCAATCTCAAAATAGAGTTAACCTTGAAGAATAGATGAGTGATTATTGTTCTTGGCATATACAGTTCTGGAAAAAACATAAGAGACCACTGCAAAATGATCAGTTTTCTGATTTTACTACTTATAGGTATGTGTTTGGGCAAAAGGAACATTTTTGTTTGAGTCTATAAACTACTGACAACATTTCCCCCAAATTCCAAATAAAAATATTATCGTTTAGAGCATTTATTTGCAGAAAATGACAAATGGTCAAAATAACAAAAAGGATACTAGTTTTCAGACCTCAAACAATGCAAAGAAACAAGATCAAATTCATTTTAAAACAACATAATACTAATGTTTACACTTAAGAAGAGTTCAGAAATCAATATTTGGTGCAATAACCCTTATTTTTAATCACAGCTTTCATGCGTCTTGGCATGCTCTCCACAAGTCTTTCACATTGTTCTTGGGTGACTTTATTCCACTCCTGGTGCAAGAACTGAAGTAGCTCAGCTTTGTGTTTGTGTTGGAATTCAACAGATGCTGGAATGGAATGGCTGTAATACATGTAGAGATGCTGATTTCAGAAAAAAATGCAGTGGTCTTGTATTTTTTTTCCAAAGCTGTATATGGGCCTAATGATTGACTTTCAGATATGACGGCTTGAAACAATATTCAAGCAGGACACAGTTAAAGAAATTGCTCAGTTCCTTTTATAGATCTTTCAAGATATTTTCATGTAACACACATGACAAATGATGGAAATTTGTTCTCTGTATTTGGCCTGTCCCAGTATTGCTTCATGCACAAATCACTTTTCTGCAAACATATAATAATAATAATAATAATAATAATAATAATAATAATAATAATAATAATAATAATAATAATAATAATAATAATAATAATATTAATATTAAGAGAGTAAGACGAATGCTTGAGTGGGCCAATCAAGTTTCAGGTCAGGTGCTCATCAGGATCACAGTGGAGAAGCACCACTTACAGACATTAAAAAGAACAAATCCAAGGCAATCTGACGACATTAAAACAGCTATTTTGACCATTTGTCATTTTCTGCAAGTAAATGCTCTAAACAACAATATTTTTATTTGGAATTTGGGGGAAATGTCAGTAGTTTATAGACTCAAACACATACCTATAAGTAGTAAAATCAGAAAAAAAGATAATTTTGCAGTGATCTCTTATTTTTTTCCAGAGATGTATATAAAACGGGACTAGCCAAAGGGACTTTTTAATAATATAATCAATAGTTCTGTATGTATTGAAATTACAGTAATATTTTTGAGAACCAGCTTGTGTATTATAATTAGCAACTTGAATAAAACTTACTTGTGTCTGCATATGATAGGGGAGTTGAGAAGGTGGACCAACAGAAAGAAATAAGATCGGCATAGTAAAACATTTAAATATAAACTTGAAGTGTACAGTTTTGCACTCATCACCCAAGCTCTATATAAAACTTCTACACAAAATGTACTATGCATAGGCTGATGTTATGGCTCCAACATGCACGGCCGAAATAACCTCTTGTGTTAAGGCAAGGTTATACTTTGCCAAACTGAAATCCATTGTGACTCATTTTGCACGCATAATGTACAGAAAGTCTCTAATGATTTATTCATGGCAGGATGGCGTGTCAGATTAAAAACACTGACAATCAGAGTTACGTAAATACAGATGTAGATGCAACCCTAACGGTGTTCTGCAGCTCCTCACGTCATGCAGTGGAGGCATTACAATGACTCAGGGGTTTGTTTGTGCAATATTTAGAGTCGATATAGGATTATATACTTGTACTACCTAATCTCTTTCACACAGCATGGAGATTAAAGGTGGACTAGGTAACTCTATGGTGGAAAATCAGCCCCATGATTGTCTTTCTTTGCCTGGACTATTCCATGGTATGGCATTACTTTTCTAATGAATTCTGATTTGTACATATACATTTATTATCATTATTTTAATTTTTTATAATTATGTCTCCGCTGACACTGGTCTATTGCTCTTTGATTGCTATTCCATCTATTTTCTTTACCCTCTGTTATATATTATATATTATATTTGATGAGTGAGCTACTACTACTACTACTACTACTACTACTAATAATAATAATAATGCATTTTATTTATTAGGTGCCTTTCTGGACAGTCAAGGTCGACTTACAACAAGTATAAGTTAAAATACAAACAGTTAAAAACAAACAGTTAAACATTTAAGCAATAAAAAAAAAAACCCTTGTAGATCAATAAAATTTGTCTAAGTCTAAATCTAAGTCTAAGCACTAAGTCACTTATATTAAAGTATGTATTTGTTAGTAAAATATAAATTGAAAGAAAAAAAATAAGAAATTAGAGGAATGTGTACAGAATAAAAAAAAAAGCTTTACCAAATTTGTTCTTTTGTAAGCTTACAAATAGTAAATAGGGATCCACCAATCTAGCTTTTTCAGTTCTGATACCGATTCCGATACTTAATCTTTATCTGCCAGTATCTGCTGATGCCTGATATTAATCAATATCAGTGCAGGGACTAATAATACCATTTCTCTTTTTTTTTTTTAAACTAAGACTAAAACTAAGACAAAACTGATCCAAATGTGTCGTGTAGCTGTTATCCTTCAAGTAACTACAGAACAACTTTGTAGAAATAAAAATAATCATTATGAAACTTATTTGAGATATTTTTTCAGAACAATTGTCCTGGATTATACTTTCATTTTTATTTTATTTCTATCCCATTCCACCTTTTATAGATGACGAATTATTACAAATGGGTGCTTGTGTGAATGTGTGGAAATCTGCCTTTTCATTTGGAAGACGATAGCTCCACAGTGCCCTATATATGAAGCACTTTTGCACTTTCTTGGAGATGTAATTGTGTTACTTTGAGAGTGCACGGGGAGAGTGAGACCGGATGTTGGATGAGGTCACACGCCGAAGAGAGTAAACGCTGCTCTGCTCCGTCTGTGGGCCTGGAGCGACGCTAAAGCTCAACCAGCCGCAGAGAGGAGGGAGGGGCGCGTTCCGCTCTTTGGGAAACACCATTTACTCTGTTACCGTTTGGACACTCAATCACTTATTATTGTTAAAAATGTAGTTGCCTTGTCTCTTCTGGGTTGTCTCCATTTTAAACTTCAGATATGTACAGCATAGAGACCACTGCAAAATTATCAGTTTTTCTGATTTTACTATAGGTATGTGAGAAGAATTCCTCAGTTGTCCAGGTATAATCCATGGTAAAGGGAGAAATTCAGTTTGTCAACTGGACACAGTTTCATCTGACAAAGTAGCTTGGATGAGCTGCGAAACGTCTTCGACCAAATAAACTTTGTCCAGTTGACAAATTGAATTTCTCCCTTTACCATACTTATAGGTATGTGTTTGGGCAAAAGGAACATTTTTGTCTGAGTCTATAAACTACTGACAACATTTCCCCCAAATTCCAAATAAAAATATTATCATTTAGAGCATTTATTTGCAGAAAATGACAAATAGTCAAATTTTTTTTTTAAAAGAGACGTGTTTTCAGACCTCAAACAATGCAAAGAAACAAGATCAAATTCATTTTAAAACAACATAATATTAATGTTTACACTTAAGAAGAGTTCAGAAATCAATATTTGGTGTAATAACACTTATTTTTAATCACAGCTTTCATGCGTCTTGGCATGCTCTCCACAAGTCTTTCACATTGTTCTTGGGTGACTTTATTCCACTCCTGGTGCAAGAACTGAAGTATCTCACCTTTGTGTTTGTGTTGGAATTCAACAGATGCCGGAATGGAATGGCTGTAATACATGTAGAGATGCTGATTTCAGAAAAAAATGCAGTGGTCTCTTATTTTTTTCCAGAGCTGTAGTTAACCCGCTAGCTATTGTTTAAAATTGACTTTACGTTGGAAAATTGTCACCCCTCTCTCTATAACTCCTGCAGTGAGCCTTGTCATGTTGGTCTCATAATGTTCATATTAACCCACTCTACATGATCCTAGTGTTTTTATTTTGCTATTTTTGTACTTAAATACATTTCTATTCCTAACATGGACCAGGCTTGAATTTCGCTGCTGTAACTGCTGGCATCGTGAGCTTCTTTTGACTGGAGCGGAATGCTATGGATGACGTCACACTCCCTTAGTCCACTTCGTTATACAGTCTATGATCTGAACCTTTTAAGATACAGCTCTGGAAAAAAATACACATACCTATAAGTAGTAAAATCTGAGCTGTATACCTACCTTCTCTCATAGCTCCTACATCCTAAACTGACTGAGACCTGAATTTTATGTCTTGCGTATGAGATGATCCAGCATGAGATCCAAATGCAAATTCGACCCTGTTCATGGCTAGTTTGTGTTATCCTGAGTGCAATGAACTGAAATATCCCCAATGCCCATAACTTGACGTTGAAAGCTGCTCTAATGCTTGAGAGATAAGTAGCTTGTGAAATGGATGCTTGATAAATTGGGGCCGTTCTTGACTAATCATGGGGCAGTTATTTTATTTGCCCAAGATCCACGTTCTCTGTTCCAAGTTGTCCTCATTTGATGTACCCCCAAGCACTAGTGTGTCACTTTGATTATACTGGAGTACGTGCGCTTGGGTGTAATTGATAAATTGCTGTATATGCTAGTGAGGTTTAGCACCACCAGAAGCATTTGGAGTTATGTAAGTTCATACGCTTGAACACATGTGCCCATAAGTACAAGTACATACACTACACATACCTGCGCATATGGCCTGGCCCACATTCTTAAGATCTCTGGGGAGAAGTGTTCACAGATGGGCCATTGGTTTGTTAATTGTTATTTTTTTATTTGTTAGTTAAAAGGTGCACCGTGTAACTTTTCTAATGGAGTCTGCCATTTGCTTAATGTTTCTTTGCTTGGAATGTTTCACAGTATTGACTTGAACTTATCTTATATTTACCCAATAGGCTCTGTGCACAATGTTAGCACTGCTGTTTCTGCTGTTGTAATGTCTGTGTTTTGGAGTTTAATGCCATACAATATAAGCAATAACATCTCCATGGAGACAAGCAGATGGTGAACCTTCCATCAGAAACCTTATCTAGAGCATCTTTAACTATGCCATAGGGTTGACATTTAAATGTGAACCAGTTTTATATTGTAACATTTTGTAAATATACTCATTATAATACATCAGACCTCCACCAAGGCATTGATCTGCACTCACAATATTAGAAAGAGAGAATTTTGAATCCCTCTCTCCAAAAAAGAGGAAGTTGAAAATTAAGAGTTAAGAGAGCAGGATAGACATGGACCAAAATAGGGCTGGTATTCCGGTATACCGCCCAAACTGGTATATACGGTATATATTTTTAAATTATATGAATTTTTCATATACCCCAATACCAGTGAGTGTGTGCGTACAAAACGTTGCATACAAAGGGGGGGAACGCGGGACATTGCTTGAGAGGGGGACTGTTTTGCAGTGGCATGAGAACAGTGGAAGCACAAGCCGTGTCCCAATTCAAGGGCTGCACCCTCCGAAAGCTACTTTTTTGGCCGCAGACCGCCAGGCCGTTGCCGAAATGGGACAGGTCCAGCCCACGGAGAAGCTCCCGTCGCCCAGCAACCGAGACACGCTGCTAACGCTAATGCTAACAACGCATACCATGCAAATTATGCACACGGATCAATAACAAAGATTACACATGGGTAATTGTCAGATTATGAGACCAAGTTATTCTAATGATTCTCATCCAAATCTTGTGGCTAAAACGAAAACTTTACCTTTTGCAAAACAAAACGGTTTATTTCTGGGATACATCTAAGATAGGTTAAATTACCTTAAAAGTTTCAAATACATTGATGAGATTTGTATTATTAATTATTATTATCATTATTAAGGAATTTTATATTACCAGGGCTTACATTCATACAGGGAATTCATTTAAGTCAGTTTATAAAGAAAGACATCTCTCCTTTGAGAAAAGATGGTTTATTAAACAATCAAAGGAACTTCTGGAAATACTT
Organism: Paratrypauchen microcephalus; assembly: GCA_036785185.1. Classification (NCBI taxonomy): domain Eukaryota; kingdom Metazoa; phylum Chordata; class Actinopteri; order Gobiiformes; family Gobiidae; genus Paratrypauchen; species Paratrypauchen microcephalus. The sequence goes on along the minus strand of JAVJIX010000054.1, from coordinate 3,464,175 downwards.
TATCATAATGTGAAGAGTCAAACATTAAACCCATTACACACATACGAGGCAATTATAGGTGATTATTAATTATAGATGTTATAAACATGGTACCATACCAAAACAAACAAACAAACCAGTCAAATACTGTGATATCAATTTTTGGTCATACCGCCCAGCTCTAGACCAAAATCATGTGATCCACTAGTATCATCATTATAAAGAGCTCACTATTGTCACTTTATGGCTAGAGCTATTTCCATTTCCATGTTTTAAAATACTTTTCTGTTGCCGACTTTACTGAGCAAAAAATAAATAAGAGGATGTGTTTTTTGCATCACTGTATATTTTCTTCAAAAATTCAGTGTGATAATAGAAAGTTCAAACAAAAGGCTCAGGTTGCTGGGCACATAAACATCACCCTCTCTATCCTCCTACCTTTTCCATACGCACATGTTGGTTTCCCGTGCTTTATAGGGACATTACAGTGACTTACATTCATTTCCTAGAGACCAGTCGTAGCATTTACTAACCTAAATCCTAATCCTAATCCATTTCAACCTACCGCTCTGGAAAGAAATAAGAGACCCTGCATTTTTTTCTGAAATCAGCATCTCTACATGTATTACAGCCATTCCATTCCAGCGTCTGTTGAATTCCAATACAAACACAAAGCTGAGCTACTTCAGTTCTTCCACCAGGAGTGGAATAAAGTCACCCAAGAACCATGTGAAAGACTTGTGGAGAGCATGCCAAGACGCATGAAAGCTGTGGTTAAAAATAAGGGTTATTGCACCAAATATTGATTTCTGAACTCTTCTTAAGTGTAAACATTAGTATTATGTTGTTTGAAAATTAATTTGATCTTGTTTCTTTGCATTGTTTGAGGTATGAAAACATGTATATTTTTTTTTGACCATTTGTCATTTTCTGCAAATAAATGCTCTAAACAATAATATTTTATTTGGAATTTGGGGGAAATGTTGTCAGTAGCTTATAGACTCAAACAAAAATGTGCCCAAACACATACCTATAAGTAATAAAATCAGAAAAACTGATAATTTTGCAGTGGTCTCAGTTTTGGGACACAAGATTTCCCGGAGACTGACCCTAACCATAATTAATACTTGCCCAAGCTTAATCAAAACCCTGACCTAAATTATCCCTTGATCTTCCCATGAGGAATGGATGTATCTCATGTACACAGACTTCAGTCCCCGCAGTGTGATGAATCCCGCCCAGACACACATACAGTGACAGACGGCAGGAGGTCTAAATCTGCTCCACACTCTCTCCGTGTCTGCGTCTGCACACGCTCACTCCACACGCGGGATGCTCTCACTCGGACACTGATTGCGAGACGGGCCACAGACATTATTTCTGTACATTCTGCCGGCAGTAGGTACACTTCTTTCAGTATGAATGCTATTGTTCTGTTGTGTTTAGTTTTTTCATTGTACTATTTGTCTCATTGGTAAATGTAAGGCAGCCGTGATGACAGTTTCAGTTGGGATGTTGTAGTCCAGCATCGAATTGGAAATGTATGAGCTGAGCTTTTGTATAAAATGGAATGCATAAAACATATACATTTATTATTATTATTATTATTATTATTATTATTATTATTATTATTATTATTATTATTATTATTATTATTATTATTATTATTATTATTATTATTATTATTATCTCTTATTCTCTTGCTATTTCTGCTACTTACTTAGAATTTATTATACCATTTCTCTTTATAATAATATGCTATGTGCTAATGTGTCCAAATAATTTCCCTTGTGGACCAATAAAAATTGTTTAAGTCGAAGTCTAAGAATGTACTCTTTAACAACTTTAGGTTAAAGTCTTGACAGTTTCAACTTATTTTATCCATGCATTGATTTCTGTTGGGATTGCTTTATAGACTATTTAGTTATTTTTGTTTGTATCTGCTATTTTCAGGAAATCAGGATGTTTTTGTAAGACAACAATATCCTTGTAAATTGCTTTAAATTTATCTTTAAATTGGGTGAGTTAGTAATACAATTTGAATTCTATTTAAGTTCTATTTAATGCGAAGTATTACAAACAGATATATGTGTGTTTTTAATACTGTGCTTTGGCAAATGTGTAAAAAATTACGTCAGACTATTTTACTCAGTTATTAACATGTGGGGAAAATTAGATTATGACTCAATTAGCACGCATGGCACAGCGTCAAATAGGGATAATACTACTAATATAATAATACGTATACTACTCTTTCAAATATTTACATAAGAACTTTGACACAGTGTTTTGCCATGTGAATTCATAGGTCGTGTTCACACTTGGTCTAGCCTGGTTGCCGTTTTGGTTGTTTAGTTTTGTTGCACAAGAATGCAGCCATCAGGCACACATTAGTATCCTGGCAAAGGCAATAAGGTCTCCCCTGCTTAAAATTCTGAGCTGGAATTAAAAATACATATCTAATGACAGATGTGAGTGCTTTTTAAAATTTGTCATCCATTATGCAGGCAGATTTTAACCCTGGTAACCCTTTGGTTTGGAGACAGTGTGTGCTGCTGTTAGGTGATTTCAGGGCAGCCTAGTTTAATGTGCATCGTTTGAGTTCAGATAGAGTTGGTTTGAGTTATCATTCTGTAATTCAGAATATTTTTTGAAAGTTTTCTTCTCTTTTTAGAGTCTGGATGATGGGCATGAGTGAATGTCTCTGAACTCTTGGGTCTAAGAAAGTGACAATATTCTATGCAAAAATATATAGTTTATGTGAGTGATGCATGCATGTTTGTGTAATCCTATTTACACCTATATCCCACACCTATGTCACACAATCTTGTATTCCTTAAGGTCCTATATTAGTCAAAATTGAGTCTCGTGAAGTTTTAGCTATGTTAGAATGTTTTTATCTCATCAAAATACCACACTGTGATGTCATGTACTGGTAGTTTCAGGGCCTGTTTACACATACCCAGGTATCTATAAAAACTGAGACTTTTCCCTTCGTTTGTGCCTTTCGTTTACACACAAACGAAGATTTTTCCTCTGAAAACGATTCTTTTGGAAAATGATTTTGGAAAACGCTGGTTTTGCATTTGTGTGTAAAGTGAGATAAACAGAGTTTTTAGTTTAGTTTCTTAGTTTATTAAGGACAGTGTGCAGTTTCATTAAAAAGATGTCTGCACCAGATTTAGCTCAAAGCTAATTTCCATCTGCAGTCATCACATCATAAAATACAATACAAAAATACGATAAAGTGCAATTATAAATACAATAAAAATACAATACAATATAATAAAAAAGAAATCACATATCAAATACAAGGTACAATCTTAAAAAGCTAGTGCAGGATAAAATCTTAAAATATAAGCACTTCTAAAATAAACAATCTCAAAACAATTCTATACATTATCCGACATTTAAAGTGCGTGCATATTCATAAGCGCATACAGGTAGTAATCACACGCATAATTTAGGAGCAAGTTTTAGGCAGCTGATGCACAAAAGTGCGATACTGATTGGCTTGCAGAGAGTTCTCCTGCGTTTTCAGAGGCAAATTCGCCGTTTGTGTGTAAAAGATGGGTACAAACGAAGGGAAATGTCTCAGTTTTTAAAACTATCATTGTACGTGTAAACGGGGCCTCATTTTGGAAAAGGGAGAGAGACAAATATTCGTTTCTCAACATACCCTATGTGTAAACATATCCTTAATTAGTTAACAGCTACCGTTTACCTTTTGTTCAGTAGAGTTTGACAGTTCATCCAAATGATTCTAGTGAAAGTGTATGGAGTTTAAAATCACAGTGGAGCAGTTCCTGTATTACCACATGACATCACAAGCTGGAGTGTTTTCTGGCTGAGAGGACTCAGCCTAAATATGCAGGTCTGTTAATTATGTGTGAATAAAACAAAACACAGCTCTCGGTATGTTTTGATGAGGAAACAGCATTATAACATAATATGGTCTGCATGTTACAATGAGGCCAAGCGAGCAGCTCTGCTCAATTTAGAACCTGAAGTCACTGTTATTATGTTGTTGTGTTTAGATCAATACTGCGGTCTACAATTAACACATTAACACAACAAAGGGACATTTCTTATGAGCTTTTCATTGCACTATAATGATCTCACCTCACCATTATCTGACTCAAAGTTGTATTTTTGTTTTACTAATTGATTGATACATGTTTGAGTAATAATGGATTGTCCTGTGGGATTGAGTGCTAAGATTCCAGTTTTCAACCACCCGCTATGTCCACCCACAGGTCTGTAAAGTTCAGTCTCAGAGTAATAAATGTGGTTCAAAAAATGTCATAGCATTGCCATAGCATTTTAAAAATAAAAAAAATGTAAATCTTGCTACTGTGAAACCACCTCAGTTCTGAATAGTTCTGTATGTTGCTATATAAAGTTCAAAAGTACAATTACGTGCCTGACTAAGTTACACAGGATATGTTACATCTGATGTTTGTGTGACAATGCTACAGAGACCTCCACTGTGGTCTCTAGAGAGGCTGAGTTCACCTCTGTACTGTACACAGCAGCTGTCTCATACTCTCCTGTGGACTCACTGTGCTGTACTGCTCACTCAGCCACACCACGCACAAGAAACACACAAAGTTTGAGCAGCAACATGTTATAACACAAAACAACATGTGGATAATGTTTTGCTCTACTACACAAAATCAAATCAAAATCAATTAATCAGAGCAAAGTAAAAATAATATTCCACAATAATGGCAAAAGGAGAAATTCAATTTGTCAACTGTACAAAAGTTTATTTGGCCGAACGCGTTTTGCAGCTCATCCAATCTGCTTCTTCAGTTCTGGTCAGACACTGGTTGACACTGCCTTATGTCTGTCTTTTAAGTTTGAGGATAGAGGATCTTGGCCAGAGAAAAGAACTGGTTTGAGAAAGGAGTTAAAGAGGCTATTTTTGTCAAGAAAGAGAATCCTTCCTTGAACAGAAATGGAGGTCTCAGACATCATTTGTCTCCCATCTATAACTCTATCCTCAAACCTAAATCAAAACAAACAAAGAAAACAATAGGGTTAGCCAGATCAGGTTCAGAGGTGTGTAAACACCCATTATGGCCCTGAATGGTTCTGCAAACATGAACCCACACTCCACTCCCACTGCATATTGAATAGGCTCACCTAACTAACAGAAACTGAAAACAAGTAGATGTGGTAGTTTCAGAGTAATTTCATTGTAGTTAGCTCCTCCCTTCAGACAGATATAGGGCAGTGTCCACCAGTGTTTGACCAGAACTGAAGAAGCAGCTTGGATGAACGTATTCAACCAAATAAATAAACTTTTGTCCAGTTGACAAATTGACTGAGGGATTCTACACACATTCCACAATAATAACAATTGTCCCAACTATGACAAAATAATCAATGTCCATGCAACACATATAGTTAATGTTAAAGATTATTATGTCATGTTCTAACATCAAAGTAAGACATACAATTGGAACACCCATAACAAAAAAATGTAAATCTTCTATTTCCTCTAATATGTTTTTCCACCAGTAGATGGCAGCTGTTAAACCTTACAGAGTGGGGCTTAAAAGCAGACTTTTTATGCAAAGTCGAAAAGTTTTTAGAGCTTTTAATCATGTTATAGTTGTTTCTCCTCATAATTTATTCATCCATTGTACATCCACTTGGCTTGTTATTTTCAAGACGCCATATTTCCGATCAATCCCCCCGTCACCTACATATGCCCCCTGCTATGTGCTTACTTCATTCTGCTGCTCGCTCGCGTGTTCTGCAGCTGTCCATCAGAGGTGCTGACTCTTTGTTGTGATAACATTTATGGTGACATCAGCCCCATTTTGGCATCACATTTTTCTAACACAGTTTCTTTTATTAAGACATTTTAGATTATGCAAATTATAACAAAATGATCCACCGGTGTTGTAGATTATAACTATATAGCAGACACAAGCACAATAGGTCTTCTTTAATACAACAAGAGACACCAAAAATCATATATTTTTGTGTGTGTTTGTACCTGTTGCAGCAGTATCCGGCTGTGAGTGGAGCCTTCATGGATTCTCCATACAATGGCAATACGTCCCTGCAGACCTCCACCTCCAACCTCAACACAGCCTGCTCCCGGCCGTCCGAAGTGGAGGATGATGGGAAAGTGAACAGTGATACGATCTGGCTGTGGGTCGCCGTCCTGGCCACTATCGGGAACATAGTGGTGGTGGCTGTGGTCTGCGCCTGTGCCTTCTGACCAAAATGAGACCAAGAACTTTACATAGATTTGAATAAACCATCGTGTACATATGGAGAGACTTTTCTTCAAATGAGATGTAAAATAGCCTTATTGTTGATTACAGAGCTGTGTGTTTGAGTAGGGTAGGAGGGTGGTACAAGTAAATCGTCTATTACTGTAGTTTACATTGCTTAAAGTGCATATGACAGGTTTTCATGTTTTTTCAATTGTTACTTGGTTAGGTGGAAGACAAACTGTGGTAAATATTTAAAAACATAATACCTCAACCTACAGCTCTGGAAAAAAATAAGAGGCCACTGCATTTTTTTTTTTTTCTGAAATCAGCATCTCTACATGTATTACAGCCATTCCATTCCAGCGTCTGTTGAATTCCAACACAAACACAAAGCTGAACTATTTCAGTTCTTGCACCAGGAGCAGTGTTGGGGAGTAACGGATTACATGTAACGGCGTTACGGTAAAAGGATACAAAATAAAAGTAACTGTAATCCGTTACAGTACAAGAAAAAAACGATGTAATCAGATTACAGGTACATTCATTGAGAATGGGGATTACTTAACAGGATTACAATTTGTGCTGCTGCGTGGTGTTCCGCCATTTCTGCGAGCGGTGTCGGCTGGTCCCTCCTGCCTGCCGCGCTCCCGTGTTTCCCCTCCGCACCGTAGTGTCGTAAACTCCTCTCGGTAGAGCTCCCGTATCCTCACCGTGCAGTCTACAGCTCTTAAGGTAAGCACTGCTACCCTCCACCACTGATAAGATGTAACTTGGCCCAATGCCACCCAGTCGGAAACCAAACGCTTCAGGCCAGTTCTGATTGGTTGGAGGGAGGCCCAGAACTAAGGCAGTCAAAAGTTAGTAAATTTGTGCATTTAGGGCAAACTGCTCATCGTTTCTGCGGTATGGTTTTGGCTTTTCGTCGGCATCCATTACGTAATGACGACAGTCGAGTCGTAGGCCGTTTCCCAATTCACCGACGGCACGCTTGTTAGCGTCCTTGGAACGGGATATGCGACATATCCGGCGCGACAAGGGCCGTTCCATTCGTTTTTTTCCCCCTGCACCGTCAAGACGAGCTCTGAACGGCGCCGTCGTTTCCATGGAAATCGGGGCGTGAGCCAAGCGTGCAAACATGCACGCTCCGCACACTTAAAAGCCCCAGCATGCACAGCGCGGGACTACAAAGACCGACTCGCCAGCGACATCCACAAGTGAGAGTTGCGACGTCACTATAAAATATACGTACTGGTTCTCCTCACCTACAACTATGCTACATGAAACTCTTCATAAACTACACTAAACATGTGTGACGGTAGCCGTAACGGCATAGATCACGGCACCTGTATTGCCGTTCACATGCTTTTCCCCTTACACTTCTATATTTCCTTTGCTGTTGTAATGCTGGATATTCTACAGTATCGCCATGTCCAGCGTTTACTCTAAGCTGCGCACTGTTCGCACATTCTCAGCGCACAAGAAAACTTGTGCAGCGCACTGTAAATCAGGGATGAAAGAGCTTTTTATTCAGCCGCGGGGCATTTTTTTTTATATCTGCAAAGTGCGAGCCGCGCGGGGGGTGCATTTCGGATGTGGAGTTAGTGTGTTTGCTCAGAAACATTAAAAATTAGGGGGAACATTGGCCATGTCCCAATTCCAAGTATTACTAGTCGCAATAGTATAATATTTTTGTCTTTAGGGAACAAGGAGTAGACCACCCGGCTCATTGAGCTGAGGCGGGACCTGTTCAATTTCGCAGGCGGCCATGTGAGAAACGTAGTGCACTAAGGACAGAGCGAGTGTGCGCCGTCTCGACGACAGACCGACGGCATCTGAGTCTAAAATGTGATCTAGTGGTAAAGTCTTTGCCTGATATCAAGAGACCCGTGTCCAATCCAATGTGTGAAACCTGACAGCATTGCTGGTCTAAAACAGTGATTGTGTAATTTTACAAGCAAGGGTGTCATTGTAAATGTATGAAGTACCGTAATGCAGTTAGCTGGCAGTCAGTGGCTAGAACACTTGACATTGGGAAACTGTGTGAAACCTAAACATGCGCCATAGGTAAAATCCTCCAGCTTAGGGCCTGACCAAAGCATAAATAACAAAACAAATCATGGGGGTGGTCCCCGGGTCAAATATAGAAACAACTTCTCCTGTGCGAGATCAATAAAGGTCAATCTTCTAATCCTTGACCACTGTAAGGCGCTTTGTGCTACAATTTTGTATGAAAAGCGCCTTATAAATGTTTGATTGATTGTTTGATTGATTGAAAATCTTACAAGTCTGGTGCAGGCATCTCTTCTTGTGGACCTCCTGTGATTGCCTGTCAGCAATTCCCTCCCAGTTTAGTACTCTTTTAAGGTTCACACTGTCAGTTCTCACAAATAAAATGTTGAACATGGGTTTAATGCTCATTTAAACTTAAGTAATCCAAAAGTAATCCAAAAGTAATCAGTTACATTACTTTGTAAAAGTAATCCAAAAAGTTACAGTACAATTACATTTTAATCAAGGTAACTTGTAACTGTAACGGATTACATTTATAAAGTAACTTACCCAACACTGGAACTAAGGCAGTCAAAAGTTAGTAAATTTGTGCATTTAGGGCAAACTGCTCATCGTTTCTGCGGTATGGTTTTGGCTTTTCGTCGGCATCCATTACGTAATGACGACAGTCGAGTCGTAGGCCGTTTCCCAATTCACCGACGGCACGCTTGTTAGCGTCCTTGGAACGGGATATGCGACATATCCGGCGCGACAAGGGCCGTTCCATTCGTTTTTTTCCCCCTGCACCGTCAAGACGAGCTCTGAACGGCGCCGTCGTTTCCATGGAAATCGGGGCGTGGACCAAGCGTGCAAACATGCACGCTCCGCACACTTAAAAGCCCCAGCATGCACAGCGCGGGACTACAAAGACCGACTCGCCAGCGACATCCACAAGTGAGAGTTGCGACGTCACTATAAAATATACGTACTGGTTCTCCTCACCTACAACTATGCTACATGAAACTCTTCATAAACTACACTAAACATGTGTGACGGTAGCCGTAACGGCATAGATCACGGCACCTGTATTGCCGTTCACATGCTTTTCCCCTTACACTTCTATATTTCCTTTGCTGTTGTAATGCTGGATATTCTACAGTATCGCCATGTCCAGCGTTTACTCTAAGCTGCGCACTGTTCGCACATTCTCAGCGCACAAGAAAACTTGTGCAGCGCACTGTAAATCAGGGATGAAAGAGCTTTTTATTCAGCCGCGGGGCATTTTTTTTTATATCTGCAAAGTGCGAGCCGCGCGGGGGGTGCATTTCGGATGTGGAGTTAGTGTGTTTGCTCAGAAACATTAAAAATTAGGGGGAACATTGGCCATGTCCCAATTCCAAGTATTACTAGTCGCAATAGTATAATATTTTTGTCTTTAGGGAACAAGGAGCAGACCACCCGGCTCATTGAGCTGAGGCGGGACCTGTTCAATTTCGCAGGCGGCCATGTGAGAAACGTAGTGCACTAAGGACAGAGCGAGTGTGCGCCGTCTCGACGACAGACCGACGGCATCTGAGTGTAAAATGTGATCTAGTGGTAAAGTCTTTGCCTGATATCAAGAGACCCGTGTCCAATCCAATGTGTGAAACCTGACAGCATTGCTGGTCTAAAACAGTGATTGTGTAATTTTACAAGCAAGGGTGTCATTGTAAATGTATGAAGTACCGTAATGCAGTTAGCTGGCAGTCAGTGGCTAGAACACTTGACATTGGGAAACTGTGTGAAACCTAAACATGCGCCATAGGTAAAATCCTCCAGCTTAGGGCCTGACCAAAGCATAAATAACAAAACAAATCATGGGGGTGGTCCCCGGGTCAAATATAGAAACAACTTCTCCTGTGCGAGATCAATAAAGGTCAATCTTCTAATCCTTGACCACTGTAAGGCGCTTTGTGCTACAATTTTGTATGAAAAGCGCCTTATAAATGTTTGATTGATTGTTTGATTGATTGAAAATCTTACAAGTCTGGTGCAGGCATCTCTTCTTGTGGACCTCCTGTGATTGCCTGTCAGCAATTCCCTCCCAGTTTAGTACTCTTTTAAGGTTCACACTGTCAGTTCTCACAAATAAAATGTTGAACATGGGTTTAATGCTCATTTAAACTTAAGTAATCCAAAAGTAATCCAAAAGTAATCAGTTACATTACTTTGTAAAAGTAATCCAAAAAGTTACAGTACAATTACATTTTAATCAAGGTAACTTGTAACTGTAACGGATTACATTTATAAAGTAACTTACCCAACACTGACCAGGAGTGGAATAAAGTCACCCAAGAACAATGTGAAAGACTTGAAAACATGTATCTTTTTTGTTATTTTGACCATTCAAGATTCAAGATTCAAGATTGTTTATTTGTCATATGCAGGATCAACACAAGGTCAACAATGCAATGAAATGCTTCGGATCAGAAGAACCGTTGACTCGCTAAGATAGTCAAGAAGTACTAATAACATGCAATAATAGTACATGGTAAAAAAAGTGTTGCAAAGTGCAGGGGAAGAAGTAAACAATATAATAAACAATATAATAAAATATGTAATAAAATAAAAAAGCAAGGTACAATGTACAAGGTGCAGGTAGGATTAAATCAAGATCAAATAAGGTGTAAGTATTTCACAGATTGCACATAATATGGTGTGGTGTTGGTGTTGCATGTGGATTTCGTATTGCACATAGTATGATATAAATATTGCACATAGGTTATTGCACTGATTATTGCACATGTAACAGTAATTTACAGTGAGGTAGTGACAGACATGATATATTCATATAGAGCAGCAGCAGTAAACATAATTATGCATAATGAAAGGTAGTTTAGTGCAGTATTATTGAGAGTTCAGTATTATTTAGAGTATTACCCAGAGTTCAGTAGTCTGACAGCTTGGGGGTAATAGCTGTCTTTGAGTCTTTTTGTGCGTGCTGGCAGGCTCCTGTATCGTCTACCAGAGGGTAGCAGACGGAAGAGTCCTTGTGCCGGATGAGTATGGTCCTTAGTGATGCTGCGTGCTTTACGCAGACCCCTGCTGTGGTAAATGTCCTGGATGGAGGGGAGACTGCTGCCAGTGATGTTCTCTGCCGCTCGCACCACCCTCTGTAGTGCTTTGCGGCTCTGAGCGGTGCAGTTCCCATACCACACTGTGATGCAGCCCGTCAGCAGGCTCTCGATGGTGCACCTGTAGAAGTTTGTGAGGATGCTGGTGTTCATACCAAACTTCCTCAACTTCCTCAGGAAGTAGAGTCTTTGTCGGGCTTTCTTAACCACAGTGTCTGTATGTAGTGTAATAAAATAAAAATAAGATAAAAGGAGCGAGTCGGCACGGAGCGACTGATCAGTGCGTCCATTCTGCGGCGCAACCTGATGACGTGTGATGACCATTTGTCATTGTCTGCAAATAAATGCTCTAAACGATAATATTTTTATTTGGAATTTGGGGGAAATGTTGTCAGTAGTTTATAGACTCAAACAAAAATGTTCCTTTTGCCCAAACACATACCTATAAGTAGTAAAATTAGAAAAACTGATCATTTTGCAGTGGTCTCTTATTGTTTTCCAGAGCTGTATGTCATCAACACCAAAAATTCCATTCAAAATGCAAGCAATAAATATTGATTACAATAAAGGTCTTGTCATGAATTTTTATTTGTCTAATCATAACTATTGTGTAATTTAGACAACATTATGATTTCTAGGTAACCTATGTATGCCCATTTCCAACCTGGACCAACCAACTTCAGAATAAAAAAAAAACTAAAACAAACAAACAAACAAAAAAAAAAAAAAACTTCTTCAAAAAACACTTCTTTTAGTAAAATCTTATATATAATAATTATGTTCACTATGTTTTACTGAAAAGGTCATCTAACCTGTCATATGCACTTTAAAGTTAATGCTAAATCACTATACTTTATTATTATTTTTTGTATATACAGTATACAAAATCTGCACTCCAAACTAATGAGGCACTTCTTTTTTAAAGCACTTTCCCCCAAAACTTTAAAACAAACATGTGAAATCCTAAAAGTCAATTCAAAGAATGAATGCTCCCTTTCTTATTTTTTGTTATTTTCAAAAACCTCAAAAACTAAAAAAAAAACAAAAATCCCATGAATCATCTTCAAAATCAAACGTAATTTCTCATGCATATAATTTTTGACTTCCTCGTCGCTCGTAGCAAGAGGAGACCAGATTCCTCTTTTATGTCTTTCCATTTGTCCCTAACACACCCTGATGAAAATGGGTCACATCCAACTTCATTTTAACCCTGAGTGTGCAGATTTGGACAATAACTTTATGAGTCCTAATGCTATGTATGTGCGTGATGTGATTGTGGGATTTGGGTAATGTTAATGGTCAGCAGATTACGCAAGCCCCGTCACGGTTATGTAAAGGGTTTGGTGGTTGGAGGTCACTATCAGAGGATTACAGAAGAACATATCTTAATCTGGGAGGGAACACAAGTCACAAAGCAACAGTGGAAATAGAGTGAGTTGGTAGGAATTATCATGATTTCAAAGTCAGAGTCGCCAGAATACATAAATTAATGAATGACACAAAGAGCTGAGTGCCCTTTACAGTACTAAGTATAAATCCAGAATCAAAAGAGTTTTTCCTGAATTTTTCTTGCCCTCACTCTAAATATCTGTTAATACCATGTTGACAACGCTTCTAATTTATCATTACAGCATGTTTCTCCAGGGGATACAAGATTTCTCTGTGAAAAGAGGTTTTGAATAGGCGTTCCCTCATGAGAACCAGGTGTGTATTAATAAACATATCACCTTTTCTTTCAGGCATTGTGTTAGGGACATGTAGCTAGTTACCTTGATATGTTTCGGCAGCAAGTTGTCAGCCTTTCTCTGAAGTATTTTAAACAGGTATAAGAACCACTTTATAGTAACAACACCTTAATTGGCCTTAATCAAGCAGGAAGAGAGACAAAAATGTTTATTAAAACTGATTCAGACTTTGTAATGACTTAATTAAGGGAGGAGTTAGGGTGAATTCTTAAAGGTCCTACAGCATATTACACAAAACCGACTCTTGTGAGCTTTAAACCAAGTTAGAATACTGTTTTGCTATCCCCTCAAAAACATATCTGGAGTTGTGTTTTGTTTCATTCACACATGTTTGAGTAATCCTTTATTATTAGTCTGTCTACATCTTCAAAGCTCAAAATGCTCTGTTTCATCTTGTGATGTCATGAACTTTTACCTTTTGTTCAGTAGAAATAGGCAATTCCAGGCCTGAAATCATCCAAATGATTCAAGTGAAGGTGTATGGAGTTTAAAAAAACAGTGTATTGTCTGTTTGAGAGAAGAACTCAGCCTACATGTCCAGGGTTTGTGTGTAAATGAAACAAAATATGAGGAAACAACATTGTAACATAGATCAGAAAATAGCTTAATATAGGTCCTTTGTTCATGCTTTTTATGGCTATTAAAAGTGTAATATCTATTTGTGTATATATCCAGTCATTTCTTTTGTATGAATGCAAAAATGTTTACTTTTACGAGAAGTACACTGTGGTAGAAGCTGTAAGTCTAAATGTAAAAAATTGCCTATATATTCAAGCATTTTTATTGTTTGAATACAAAACTGTTTTCTTACTCCTCAACATCATCTGAATGGACCATACATACAGTATATCCATTGACATGTATTTGCATCATATTTTATCTTGCATCTTTTGGACAGGAGACACTTGTCAGTACTTATTTAAAGATAAGATAAGATAAGATATGCCTTTATTAGTCCCACAGTGGGGAAATTCCAGTGTTGCAATGCACAGATCAAGAACAGCAGGAAAAAGTAGCATGCAATAGAACAAGATAATAAATAATGGCTTAGAATAATTTAAAAATAGACTTAAAAATAGACTCTAGAGTAAAATATTTATATTCTATTGTCTATACTTAATAAATAATCTTACTTATTTTAAAATGTATATATGGAATACTACATTAATGATGCTCTTGTTTTAAGCCTTCTTTGGCAGGTCATATTACAGTCACTTAATATACTGTACATGAACCCAAGATGGCAGTATAACCCAAAGAACACAGGAGTTTTTCTTCCCTTTATCATTTTATTACTCACTGGATTAGCAGTGTTGGTTAATAGTAGATTATAGCACAATTTAAGCATTTGCTTTTGGGGAAGTCTCATTGCCCTCTTGGCTGTCTGTGGCTCTTTCTCTGCCTGTCATCGTCTGTCTCTTCAGCCTGACGTTGAGTGAGCAAACTCCCTGGATGGTCTGCCCTTATAAAAACACCCTTAAGTCAAATTAAATGAGCACAAACATACATTTTAACACAATGAATCATGATATCGGGTTGTACACTCATACACCAGTGCACGCAGACACTAGGGGCGAGGTGGGTTAAGTGTCTTGCCCAAGGACGCAACGACAGCCTTCAAGTGGCGGCACGGTGGCTGAGTGGCTAGCACTCACACTTCACAGCAAGAAGGTTCCGGGTTTGGGTATGGCTGAAAGATTCGGGTCGCCCGGGCCTTTCTGTGTGGAGTTTGCATGTTCTTCCCGTGTCTGGGTGGGTTTCCTCCGGGCACTCCGGTTTCCCCCATCAACCCAAAACATGCTCCAGGTAAAATCCTCCAGCTTAGATCCTGACCAAGCCTAAGCAACAAGATCATGGAGATGGTCCCCGGGCGCCTGGAAGTTGTCCTGCCCACTGCTCCTGAATAAAGGATGGGTCAAATGCAGAGAAATATACAGGGATAAATTAAGCATAATAAAATAAAAAATAAATAAAATAAAAAATCTAGGAGCTGGAATCACACCACCGATCTGTGGGTCAGTGGATCAGACTGCTCAACCAATGATGTTTATGTTGAGGATTTGAACCTCCAATCTTCGGATCAGTGGACAAACACTTTTACCAACTGAGCAACTGCCGTCAAAACCAAACTAAGTTACAGGTCAGATCTGTGGAGAGGCAACCCCACTTACAGTCAGAATACCTGTTTTTCTAGGTATTTTTGAGCTGTAAAACCACCTGTAGCTGAATACATTTAAGATAGAGCTGTTTAATGTCATACTGTGGAACATTCAGACAAACGAGTAGGTGATGGACACCCAACCAAAAAGTTAGACAATGCACCTTTAAGAAATCAAATTTGTGGGTTTGTTATTAACCACTGAGCACAAATGTGTAATAATATTAATAATTTATTCAGAGAGACTAATGTAGCCAGCTGTAGACTGACGGAAGTGAGGCAGTCAATCTCTGCCATTGGCCCCTCCAGCCAACACTTACACATAGGCCAGTCACCATAACTTTATCATTACCATTATTATATCGACTTATCGTTCAATATAAAAACTGTCATGTGTACATTTTCTTTGCACTACTGGAACATTTTTGGTTATTTTTTAGCTATATAATAAGATTTAAGTGTAAAACTAAGCAAACTAAGTATTAATGTGTTTCTTTCTGCTATTTATTTATTGAAGCTCATGATTTTTTAACAATTTAGAATAACTTTTGTGGTTTAAATCTGCTCTTGGGTTATTGTGTCATTAGTAAGTTTCAATATGATCTTTTATCGTCTATATTTTCTTCAGCAATATATTGAACTTCAAAATTTGTAATCATGACAGGCCTCACACACATGCCACACCCGTGCATGGCATTGTGGGTGTACTATCTTTTCTAAGGACACAACAGCAGTTTTCACTAGACACACTGGCGCCCCACTGTGGCACCTGGTATTCTCTGCGGTCTCCCATTCTAAAGCGAACCAAATCCGGCCTTGCTTAACTTCCGAGATTTGACAAGATTGGACATTGACAAGGGGGTAATCTCACATACATTAATCTACAGAAACAAACCAGACGCCAGATGTCTGTGTCATAGTTAATCTGCAAAAAATTGCTGAAAATGGTGTACTTCTTGGTGACCTTGTACAGAGTGTAGCTGTGTGTGCGTAACAGCATAATAAAGAGAGAGAAGGGAGTCTAATATTATGTCAAAGCAAAGAATGCATTTGGCGTATTTTTCCTGCCAATCTGATGTACTAAAACTATTTCAATGTCAAACTTTGTGTGCAAGGCACGCTGACCCAAAAGAATAATCAGTTTGTTAAGGTCACCACTATCACTTTCTCAATAATAGATGATGATACGTTGTGGAGTGAAGTTATTTCTGGCTAGTAAATGCAAATCTCACTGGTCTACAAATCTTTGGACTCGATCTGCTTCCGAGATAAAAGTGGCTAAATCTCATTTATATTGATAAGATAAAGTGAAAATCAATTGATAACTGTGCTGGTTAGCCCATGTATTCAAAATATTTAATGATATTGTTTTACATCAAAATCACATCTGTTTATACAATAGATTTAGGCATTTTTGCTTAAAAATATTTATTATTTTGAAAATATTTAACTTGCACTTCTTTGTCCGTCAAGAAATAAATAAGAAATACTGTATCTTAAGACATCAATGATAACAGGAGAAGTTCAATTTGTCAACTGGACCAAGTTTGTTTGGTTGAAAACGTTTCGCCGCTCATCCGAGAGGCTTCGTCAGCTCTAATAAGAATACTGGTAAGACACTTGCTTATATCTTGCTGTAGGGAGGAGCTACCTAGCTAACTACTTTCCGGAACTATCTCATTGGTTTCGGTCTTTTGTTTCTCTGGCGTCTAGCTTAACAATCCCTATTCATCCCTACACGCCTGCTTTTTCACACCTCTGGCCCTGACCTGGCTAACCCTATTGATTCCCTGTTTGTTTGATCTAGGCTTAATAATGGAATTGTAGATGGGATGCAAATTATATCTTACGCCACCATTTCTGTTCAGAGAAGGATTCTCTTTTTTGACAAAAATAGCCTCTTTAACTCCCCTCTCAAACCGATTCTTTTCCCTGGCTAAGATCTGAACCTCACTGTCCTCAAAAGAATGTCCCGTGGCTTCTAGGTGAAGATATACGGCAGAAGACGGTCCACTCTGGCACGCCCGTCTGTGTTGGTACATCCTCTTGTGAAGTGGCTGCTTGGTTTCTCCAATATAGCGCTCACTGCAGTCTTCACTACACTGAATGGAGTAGACCACATTGCTTTGTTTGTGGCTCGGTGTTTTGTCCTTTGGGTGGACGAGTTTTTGTCTTAAAGTGTTTGTGGGTTTGAAATAAACTGGGATTTCATATTGTCCGAAAATCCTCTGTAGTTTTTCCGACACGCCGGCCAGGTACGGAATCGCTACCCCTTTCCTCCTGGGTTCGGATTCTCTATTATCTTGTTTCTTGCCCTTGTCTCTCTTGGTTTTGTTAACCGCCCATTTGGGATAACCACAAACAGAGAGGGCTTCCTGCACATGTTGTTCTTCTTTTTCCTTACCCTCTGTGCTTGTGGGAACCACTTGGGCCCTGTGTTGTAATGTCCGAATAACACCCAGTTTGTGCTGCAGTGGGTGGTGTGAATCAAAAAGCAGGTATTGGTCTGTGTGTGTGGGCTTCCTGAAGACTTCTACTTGGAGTCCCCGGTCTCCTCCTATCGTTACTGCACAATCTAAGAACGCCAATGTGTTATCCTTGGCATCTTCACGGGTGAATCTGATATTAGGATCTACAGAATTGATATGTGCAGTAAAAGGTTCCAAATCTTGAATTTTGATTTTTGTAAAATTATCATCAACATAACGAAACCAGTGTGTGGGAGGAGTGCCTGGATATGAGGCTAAGGCACTCTGTTCAAATTGTTCCATGTATAAATTAGCCATGATAGGGGAGACCGGTGAGCCCATCGCACAGCCATGAATTTGCCTGTAGAAGTTCCCTCTGAACTGGAAATAGGTGGTATTTAGACAAATTTCCAGCAGTTGGCAGATTTGGTCAGGAGAAAGTTTGGTTCTCTCTTCTAGCTTGGAATCCTGTAGTAAACTCCTTCTCGCTGCTTCGACCGCTACAGCTGTGGGGATACAAGTGAAAAGAGAGGTTACATCAAAGGAAACCATTGTCTCATCCTGACCAAACTGGAGAGACTTAACTTTGTTTACAAATTCAGCTGTGTTCTCAATGTGGTGCTCCGTGTTACCCACCAATGGAGCCAAGATGGTTTTTAGGTGTTTGGCCAAATTATATGTGATAGAGTCAACACTACACACAATGGGTCTGAGTGGTACTCCTTGTTTGTGAATCTTCGGGAGGCCATAGATGCACGGGATAGCATCACCAGGGTACAGTCTGTAATACAGTTGTAGATCAACTGTAACCATCTTGGCTCCATTGGTGGGTAACACGGAGCACCACATTGAGAACACAGCTGAATTTGTAAACAAAGTTAAGTCTCTCCAGTTTGGTCAGGATGAGACAATGGTTTCCTTTGATGTAACCTCTCTTTTCACTTGTATCCCCACAGCTGTAGCGGTCGAAGCAGCGAGAAGGAGTTTACTACAGGATTCCAAGCTAGAAGAGAGAACCAAACTTTCTCCTGACCAAATCTGCCAACTGCTGGAAATTTGTCTAAATACCACCTATTTCCAGTTCAGAGGGAACTTCTACAGGCAAATTCATGGCTGTGCGATGGGCTCACCGGTCTCCCCTATCATGGCTAATTTATACATGGAACAATTTGAACAGAGTGCCTTAGCCTCATATCCAGGCACTCCTCCCACACACTGGTTTCGTTATGTTGATGATAATTTTACAAAAATCAAAATTCAAGATTTGGAACCTTTTACTGCACATATCAATTCTGTAGATCCTAATATCAGATTCACCCGTGAAGATGCCAAGGATAACACATTGGCGTTCTTAGATTGTGCAGTAACGATAGGAGGAGACCGGGACTCCAAGTAGAAGTCTCCAGGAAGCCCACACACACAGACCAATACCTGCTTTTTGATTCACACCACCCACTGCAGCACAAACTGGGTGTTATTCGGACATTACAACACAGGGCCCAAGTGGTTCCCACAAGCACAGAGGGTAAGGAAAAAGAAGAACAACATGTGCAGGAACCCTCTCTGTTTGTGGTTATCCCAAATGGGCGGTTAACAAAACCAAGAGAGACAAGGGCAAGAAACAAGATAATAGAGAATCCGAACCCAGGAGGAAAGGGTAGCGATTCCGTACCTGGCCGGCGTGTCGGAAAACTACAGAGGATTTTCGGACAATATGAAATCAGTTTATTTCAAACCCACAAACACTTTAAGACAAAAACTCGTCCACCCAAAGGACAAAACACCGAGCCACAAACAAAGCAATGTGGTCTACTCCATTCAGTGTAGTGAAGACTGCAGTGAGCGCTATATTGGAGAAACCAAGCAGCCACTTCCTGGAAGGATGTACCAACACAGACGGGCGTGCCAGAGTGGACCGTCTTCTGCCGTATATCTTCACCTAGAAGCCACGGGACATTCTTTTGAGGACAGTGAGGTTCAGATCTTAGCCAGGGAAAAGAATTGGTTTGAGAGGGGAGTTAAAGAGGCTATTTTTGTCAAAAAAAAGAGAATCCTTCTCTGAACAGAAATGGTGGCGTAAGATATAATTTGCATCCCATCTACAATTCCATTATTAAGCCTAGATCAAACAAACAGGGAATCAATAGGGTTAGCCAGGTCAGGGCCAGAGGTGTGAAAAAGCAGGCGTGTAGGGATGAATAGGGATTGTTAAGCTAGACGCCAGAGAAACAAAAGACCGAAACCAATGAGATAGTTCCGGAAAGTAGTTAGCTAGGTAGCTCCTCCCTACAGCAAGATATAAGCAAGTGTCTTACCAGTATTCTTATTAGAGCTGACGAAGCCTCTCGGATGAGCGGCGAAACGTTTTCAACCAAACAAACTTGGTCCAGTTGACAAATTGAACTTCTCCTGTTATCATGGATTCTACCTGGACGACTGAGGGACTTTTCACGCATCTTAAGACATCAAGTGGACACAATTTCGAGGCATCTCTCTTATGTGAAATAAAAAAATATTTGATGTTAAAACTCTAGACATATTAAAATGAATGTACTGGAATGTGCAGACAGGTTTTCAGATAGAACTGGTTGCTTGTAGACATACTGTACCTTATTTTGCATACATTTCCTATTTTGATCCAATACTATGTCTTGGAAACTATAGCCAATCAGCACTTCTGACTTACTTTTTCTTTATTAGTGACCTAAACCAAGAAATATTTCACTACTTTTGTTCTGGAAGTATTTTGCTTGTAGACCAGTGTCAGCCTTGTGACATGCTACCCAGTTTTTACTTTAAATGGCCATCAAGAAACAGCCAGTCATTGTTTGTGAATAGTTACTTTGTAGGTTTGTGTTTAATGGAATGAGAACAGTGTTTCTGAGCAAACAGCCTAAAATATGCAATAAAAGAAAAAACAAAAACAGACAAGCACATTTCCCCTCATAAATGACTAGACTCATGCTTGCGTTTTAATTGTGAGTGGGCACTGCAAATGTAATAGACGGAGTGGTTATTTTAGGAGGGAAACAGAGCTAGTGGTCACAGTCCTCTACATATGAAGAGAGACAAAGAGTGATGCAAACGTGGCTCTGCAAAGTAGCCTTCACTGGTGAGAAAATAATAATAACACCCATTTTTCATGTAATAAAGTAAAATTTATTTTGGCCCAGTACAGGCATATTGTAATAGCAGCTGTTAAGGTTACAACAAGACCCCTCTGTACTGTTGGCATGTAATTATAACGTGTTTTTATTGTCCGTGAACTACAAAGTAATGCTAGAAACACTGAAAAAAATAGCTACATAGTTTTGTTAGGATTAATGTGATGGCAAAACTCCATTCTGGCCTTTGAAAGCATTTATAAACATATCAATGTGAATAATTAGGACGTTGGAAAAGTGTGCACTAACTTGAAAATAGATTTGAGATTTTTTGTTTAAAAATGCAGTTTATACATTTGCCATGCCATATTTCGTATGGCATTTTTGTGTTTGAACTTGCAGTATAATTCTCCCAAGTAAACAATATTTCTCAAAAATTTCCAGAAAACTGAATAAGGCCCTACTCTACTGCAGTGAAGTTTGCAAAGAGTTTCACTTGTAAGTCTCGCCTAAACAAATACAAATACAAAAAAAAAAAAAAAAAAAGAGCCTGTGGGGTGTCCTCAGGTTGAACTCAGTGTTAAACAAACGAACCTGGAATGAAGGTAACACAATTCTGCTGTGTAGATTCTTTCTCTCTATAAAAGCTAAGAATTCAGTCTATTTATGTGTGTGTGTGTGCGTGTGTGTGTGTGTGTTGAAAGCACATTGTGTTTAAAGACGTGTGTTTGACTCCCCTTCCAGTAAAGAATGACTCACCAAACACAGCATTTAAGTAATTTTGGAGATTTGCACATTTTACGAGCTGACGTGTGCAAAAAAAAGTGGTACAGATACGATTGTGACCGTAGGCTGCCATTTTCCCACGTTGACAACAATGTCATTAAAACTGTAAACTAATTGTAAAAGTTTTTATACGTTTTGTAAATGCGAGTTGCAAAATGTAACAATATTCCGATGTTCATTGGTAACATAAGATCATATAGGCTACATGAAAAATTTCTTAAGTAGCTAACTGGCAGTGGTGGAACATAGTAACGAAGTAAAAAGGTATATAGTTTAGGTATCTGTACTTTGCTTAAGTAGATTTTACATTTACTTTACTGCAGCGGGGAAAAAACAGTTGAAATTTCTGCAAAAATCTTTATCGAAATTATTACATGTGAAGCCTTACAAGACCTCAAAATCTGCGTGAAATACATTTACTTTTACATTACGTGCTTTTTAAAATGGGTACTTTAATACTTTTGCTTAAATAGATAAACAGGATAGAATAAGAAGAATAAAAGAAATAGAATAAACATCATGTGATGCTTTTACTTCAGCATTTGTCTGCTCTAGTATCTGTGCTTTTACTTACTGTAAGTAACAAAACTGAGTACTTCTTCCACTCCTGCCAACTGGTGAATGATGACACAAAAAATTATTAGAAGTTTATTGTCAAAGTGTACAATATTATTCTAGATCTGAACCTTTTAGGCCAAATTGATTATCTTGTTTTTGCTAGAAGAAGAAGAAGAAGAAGAAGAAGAAGAAGAAGAAGAAGAAGAAGAAGAAGAAGAAGAAGAAGAAGAAGAAGAAGAAGAAGAAGAAGAAGAAGAAGAAGAAGAAGAAGAAGAAGAAGAAGAAGAAGAAACTCTCTTCTTAGGCTATCTGTTCCTAAAAGCTGACTTGGCTGTGTTGGATTTGTAGGGGAGGGAGTGATGAGTTGAGTGCAGTAGACAGATGGATGGAGTCTCCTCTGATTTAAGAAGGCCCTGACTCATAATGAAGCACAGATGGTGGACACATAGACAGAGACACAATGTAAACACCCTCCACAGGACAGACTTTCTCATCATTCTGTCCTCTAGTGTCCTACTGATCTTAATGTTTATTTAAAGGGCCCATATAGCATTATATGGTGTTGATGTTATATGATGTTATAATATTATTTGTTCATCAGAAACTTACTTGGAGTTGTATTTTGTTCCATTCACACATGTTTAACACACAAACTCTGGATATTTAAAAAGATGAATTCTTATCTCAAACATAAAACACTCTGTTCCACTTTGTGATGTCATGTGCTAATACAGGAAGGGCTTCTCTGTATTTTTAAACTCCATACACCTTCACTAAATTCATCTGGATAGTTTCACACCTGGAATTCTTAATCGCTAACAAAAGGTAAAAGGTCAAGATACTGTTATCTTGGAACCTACCGCTTCATGACATCACAAGGTGATGTCTTCCTGAGGAAGTTGAGGAAGTTTGGTATGAACACCAGCATCCTCACAAACTTCTACAGGTGCACCATCGAGAGCCTGCTGACGGGCTGCATCACAGTGTGGTATGGGAACTGCACCGCTCAGAGCCGCAAAGCACTACAGAGGGTGGTGCGAGCAGCAGAGGACATCACTGGCAGCAGTCTCCCCTCCATCCAGGACATTTACCACAGCAGGGGTCTGCGTAAGGCACGCAGCATCACTAAGGACCATACTCATCCGGCACAAGGACTTTTCCGTCTGCTACCCTCTGGTAGATGATACAGGAGCCTGCCAGCACGCACAAAAAGACTCAAAGACAGCTATTACCACCAAGCTGTCAGACTACTGAACTCTGGATAATACTCTAAATCAGAGGTCTTCAACAGGGGGGTCGCGACCCCTAGGGGGGTCGTGGAGGTACTGCAGGGGGGGGTCGCAAAATCTTTTGATTTCACTTTAAAATAATAAAATGTTATATTTTATAGTGTAAAATACAGTATTAACCTGTGTATTATTTCCTTGTGGAAATAATACACAGGTTAATACTGTATTTTAGCAATGTTTATACATGACACTAAGCTCAATTTAATATAAAACACAATTCTATGTCGTATATATAGTAGGGGGTCCCTGGCCCAGTTCGCCGTCTGTTTGGGGGTCCCTGGCCTGAAAAACGTTGAAGACCCCTGCTCTAAATAATACTGAATTCTCAATAATACTGCACTAAACTACTTTTCATTATGCATAATATGTTTACTGCTGCTGCTCTATATGAATGTATCATGTTTGTCACTACCTCACTGTAAATTACTGTTACCTGTGCAACAATCTGTGCAATAACCTATGTGCAATATTTATACCATACTATGTGCAATACGAAATCCACACGCATCACCTGTACCACACCATATTATGTGCAATCTGTGAAATACTCTACTCACACCTTATTTGATCTTGATTTAATCCTACCTGCACCTTGTACATTGTACCTTGTATTTTTTTATTACATTTTATTACATATTTTATTATATTGTTTATTATATTGTTTACTTCTTCCCCTGCACTTTTGCAACACTTTTTTTTTTTACCATGTACTATTATTGCATGTTATTAGTACTTCTGACTATCTTAGCGAGTCAACGGTTCTTCTGATCCTAAGCATTTCATTGCATTGTTGACCTTGTGTTGATTCTGCATATGACAAATAAACAATCTTGAATTTTGAAGGTGGATCAGAGTATTTTGAGCTTTGGAGATGTAGACAGGCTAATAATGCAGGAGAAACATACATGAATGAAACAAAGCACAACTCCGGGTATGTTTTTTGTGGAGATAACATTCTAAAAGCTCACCTGAGTCAGTTCCTCCCTGAATTTACAATTTCATGAGGTACACTATTTGGCTAAAAGTGTACCACCATTTGCACATGGGTTAAGATAGCAGCACAAGTAAACTAAAGCTTATCTAAAACAATAAATCTGATGTGAAATGATAAACGATCAACGATAACGATAAAAGATCAATCTGATCTGATGTGATGAGGACAATGTTATATTCACATGTGACATCATGATTTATCAAAGTAGCTGTTTACTAAATCTGCTAATTTGCTATAACACGGACATCAAACCGTGTGCGTCCATAGCATACATTAGCAAACACAATATAGGCCTAAGATAATAAAAGTAAACAAGGGCAGTGGAACAAGCCGATAATCTGCTGGGTCACTGCTGGTGAATATATACATTTAAATCTATAGATCTATCTATCAATCACAAAATACAACGTCAGAATACTTTTGAATGAATGCTAACTTTAGTATTTAGTATATTCAATTTTCCTTTGGTTTAACATTAAGCTAACTGTACTACTTTAGTAGCACTAGTTTCTATCTATAGATTGTTATAAAAGATAAGCTAACAATAATATTGCATCATTTCAAGTGATGGGAAGAATACTTTCGTTAAAAAACACTAAATATCCATTTTAAGTTATATAGTATAGTAGGCCTATATAGTATTTTGTAATGTATTATGAGAGTACTGTATTCTGAATATTTTATAGCCTAATTACAGTGTAAAAACATATGATTAAAAACAGCTTTAGGCCTATATTTGTTTCACTGTTTGTTTGTTTCATTGGAGAAGGAAAAATTCCACATGAACGCACCACAAGAGCAGTGTTGTCTATTTTTCTCACTAATTCTATGTAGTTTGAAGCCTAAATTGCAAATGGCAAATACCACAAAGTATTCCTCTGTTTTTAGAAAAGTAACTGTACTCTGAATACCACCAAATGTAACTGTACCAGAGTGCATTTACTCAAAATTAGTATTGCTTATGTGTGTGTGTGTTCTTGGTACATGTATTCGTATTGGTCTTGTGGTGATGTCATAGTCCCAGATGGGGGGGCAAGAGCCAGATTTTACTATTGATTACATTGTACTTTCATATGAAATATCCAACAGGGAATTTCACAAATATAGTACTTAGTCATTTCTATTATCAGCTATTCCCTAGAACTGGTTATATAACTACTATTTTATTTTGTCTGTATTAAATCGCTGAGCATTTCACATTCTAACATACAACACTGGGTATATTCTGCAGGATTTCAGCCACATAGCATCTCACCATAAGCATTAGCACTGTTTACCATGCAGTGTTGTGCCTGGAGAATCCATTGGCGTTTGCCTCCAGCACACGTCTCAGTCCATCTGACCACACAGCTCCTCACATAAAGAGAGAGAGAGAGTGTCTGGGAGCTCTATAGACGTGAGGAGGAGGAGGTCTGAGAATGCTACGGGGGAGAGACGGAGCACACTGAGCAAGAGACTAGCTGGAAACTTGCTACTCCAGGGTAATGTAGACCGCATGCTATGGAAAGGAATGCCTGTGTCTTTGTAGGCACATGGAAGAGTAAATGAGGAAAAGGAGGAGGAGAAGGCGGTGGTAGGAGGGATCTAAAGCAGCCTGCAGCGTGGCTCTGTCTCAATGAAAGCTCTCTACTCTTCTGCCTTGGCTACTGCAGCAAGTGAGCACATGTCCCACTCAAGCAAGGAATAAACATTTTGATTTTTGAATTCAGTTGAAGATTTTGAGTTCTAGGGAGATTTCGAAGACCTTGGGGCGATATATTTTGGCTCTGAACTGAAGCTGGCCAGGATTATCCTCACTGGACTGCTATCACATGACTTTTGTTGACACATAGTTCTACTGTGATGTGAGGTTTTTGGAGTCGCAGGCAGGTGTGATGCTGGACTAGTCCACTTAAAAGTTAGCAGTTAACAGTTAAGAGCCTTAAAAACTAGAAAACACACCAAATGGGGTCATCAAGTTCCCATCAGGGCTAATTTCCTGTGTCACACCTGTACTTAAAAACACTGTGTAAAATGTATGCTTTCTTTCGCTGGCGTTACTTCTCGAACTTTTCTTGACAAGGTGGATTTTTCACTGATCTGTGAGAACTTTTCCTCCAGTCATGAGCTTTGAAGTTTACAATGTGCTCCTGACTGTCCAACTATTGCTCCTCCAAACCTGGCATGGGAGCTGTCATCCCCAGTGTTTAGACTACAAGCCTCCATTTGGGCCCCGGCAGCCCCTGGTCTTCTGTAAGGAGTACTCCAAGTTTGGATGCTGTGACCTGGAGAAAGATGAGGCCATATCGCTCAGGTTCCAGAATATTATGGCGAGCTTTGACCATTCAGGCTTTGTCACCTGTGGCAAGTACATACGCAGCATCCTCTGTCAGGTATGATATGCCAAACGTTGTATGTGGATGTCCTCTTCGTAAGAATGTAATAATGAAGATTTTCAACAAGGCTAAAACAATAGCTGTAGCTTTAAAGGCTATCCAACAGATGCAAATTACTCAAATGATATTTATAAAGGTGTATGAAGTTTAAAAACACAGAGTGCTTCCTGTATTACCACTTAATGACATCATAAGGTGGAACAGGGTATTTTCAATTTGAGAGAAGAAGGGCTAAATATGCAGGAAGTATGTGTTAAACATGTGTGAATGAAACAAAATACAACTTCAGGTATCCTTGTGATGAGGAAACAATATTATAGAAATTGCATAATATAGGCCCTTTAAAGTGTGCATGACACGTACTGCTCATAGTTACTAGTTACTACCTAAAGCTACTAGTTACTACTTGCACAATTGTAGTTGCATTTTTAGTAACTCTTTTATACAAAACAGTTTAAAGTTGAATTAAATGTTATTTAAGCCTACAGCTTCTTGAGTAATTTTTAAGTCACTCATGCCGATGTACATTAGGTGCTGCTGACTTGGCACAGCTTATGTGCAGACTGCCAATGAAAGGACGGAGTAGGGGTTTGGTTCTGAGAATGAAATAACCCGTACTAAAATCGTTCAAAACTTCACTCAAAACTTTTTGAAAAAAAAGCTTGCGTCATGCTCCATAAAAAGGTGCTGACAAATCCTTTGACCTTAAAGTGTAGGTTTCTCTCATTATAATTACAGACCTGAAAATCTTTTCTCTTTTCTGAGTGCTGGAAAGAGCATGCTGCAGTGCACGTAGGACAGGGCTAAGAAGTAGCAAAAGTTTAAGCATCATTTATAGTAGAATAATCTTTAAACTTTTAAATTATGTATCTTTACTCATAAAACTTTGGCTCAGTCGGAGTGCTGCTTTTGGTGCTTATGTCCTGGCTGATGAGAAAAAATCTTTATTATTAGATGCAGAATGTAGCAGTCTCATTTGATCACAAATAGTTTTACAGTACTCTTTGGGAGAACTCAAAATGTACAAATTTACAAAAAATAAAGTTGGGTACCCCAGCTGTCAGAATGATTCAGGCTTAGTAATAATCTATCCCTAACTCCTAACCCTTTAACTAAATAAACACTAAGCTTGAATCATTCTTACATCTAAGTTCTAAGACTTTTTTAATGTGTAGTTATTACAAAATAATGAATACAATATTTCTAGGTAAAAAATGTGCGCAGTCCAGTACAGTATATTATACAAGTCAGCTCAAAGTTGTTTAGTTGGAGCCTTACTCGTGCTGCTCACAGTGGTAAAGAGGTTAAAGAGGCCCAGGAGGTGGTCAGGTTTCCCCACTGCCAAGGCACTTATCGAGGGTTAACTCTTCAGACTGAGCCCCTCTGTTCTTTGAGTCCCGCTGGAGCTTCCTGGCACAGTCTGCTATCACTGAAACAGCAGAGACAGACGGACAGAGAGAGAGGAGAAAAGAGAGAGAGAGCAAGGAGAGGAGAGAGGGATTTTCTTCACCCTGAGCTTAACTAAGCAAACAAACAACCATTTCCTCCATGGCCTGGAGACAGGATATATTCAGTTCCTGTCACTGAGGGACACTCACACACTTCATTTATTATATAAGAATGAAACCTGAGTCAGGTGGTCAGGTGCATTTAATAATTAAAGAATGTTCATTTCACTTGATTCATACACATATATCCAAATACCATATATTGTGATGATACTTTGGTTAAACAACACTGATATAGAGGTTTGCAATATTCCTTTTACAGTGTTTTGGTTTATTTATAGAAGGTTGTGCAGGTAGAAGTTTAACAAAGAAGTAATGTTTTCAAAATATATTTCTGTTATGTGTCATAGAATTTACAGGCTTATCCAGGTGATCATCAATCGGTGAGGATAGTGCACCACTAACTTGCACTATGTAACTTTTCTGGTGCAGGGTCCATCTCCTGTGTGATTGCTTTGTCCGGAATATTCCACAGCATGGCATTAAACGTATCTATCAAGGACCAAATTACAGAAGTAAAGTCAGAAGTACAGAGGCAAGCCCACCCACCCTTTTTTGCAATAATGCACTGAATGCGAGATTGATTTACTGTCAAACATTCGTCAAAGCAATGACATCTCCATAGAGTCAAGCATGTAGTGGACCCACTCAAGAAAGTTACATAGTGTACCTTTAAGTCAACTTTAACTTGAAGTCAACTGTATTTGTCACACAATTTTTAATTTTCAATTTTTAATTTTCCATTTTTCTGCCCTTCTTAGATAATATTTTTTGTGAAGGCATCATTCACAAGAGGAAATTGTTTCCAGGTCCAACAGTGATTAATTTCTTAATTGGCAAATAAGAGCCATGCACTATTTTGGAAAAACTAGATAAATGTATTTTCTTTCAAGCCCAGATCCAGGCACAGAAGAACATCCATCATGTGTTTAACACGAGTCCACTCTAAACTAAATCAGATCCACATGGACAGTGAGAATAAACTTAGTGACTTTGCTGAATGTAGCTTTGATCTCTTTTAAACTGCTGAGTAAGTCGTAACAGCATTGTTAATAACAGCTGTAAATATTTTCCCATTGGATACGTTTACATAATTTATATTTCCTAAATTTAAGACAGAAATCCAAATGTACAGAGTCATCTCTTTATGTATCAGGCATCCATCTGGAGCTGGAAGTGCTGGACAAAGCTGGAGCAAAACACACCATTGTTTGCCCTGTAAAGCTAAAGCTGTTTCGCAGACCCCTGATGTCAGTCCAATAGACTTTCATGTTGGTTAATTAACAAAGACTGCTCATGTTCAGTGCAGTAATGCTGAAGAAATTTTGTAATTCCAGTCTGGATTTGGTAAGGTATTTGTCTTAGAGGTCATAGAGCTATAATAGGCTAAAATAACTTTGTTATTTATTTCAGCAAAATATTTAAATGTGTTTAAGACTGTCCACCTCTCCAGAACTGAAAATTCCCATTTCCACTGGTCTACATCAGAGACCATTTATTCACTATAACATGTCTTGTTAGTAACTTTAAAGCTAGCTGCTATTGTTTTTAGCCTCAAACTGTTTCACTCCTTAGTGTGACATCAGAAGGCCCTGGAAGTCATTGCGGCCACTGCTGGCAACAGTGGGATTAAATTTAAATGAATGCTGGTATTGTTCCATGCATAAATATTCAGAGACCTTTTCATGTTTTAATTAACACAAGTAATCTACTACGTATTATAAAATTATACATATATTAAAAAAAAAAAGTGTATACTGTCAAATTCAGCCCAAGTTTACTTTGCAGTTTTCCACTACAGAAAGTCTAACTGGAGTCTTTGTAGACATTTTTTTTTTCAAAGCTAGTAGTTATGGTTCAGTCTAGTTCACCCAAAGTTACCTCAGTTCTAACTCACCTCCTACGTAAAGACAAGGCTGTGGTCAGTGAGACAGTTCAAAGCTCGGTCCACATGACGAACTGTCCTGGATACTCTGCGGGCTGCTCTGGGTGTGGACAGTGTGGTCAAGCCTTAATAACTGACTTACCATCCAAGTATCCCTTTATATAAGGGACACTAAACATATACAAGGCTGAAGGGGAATAGAGCTTCTATGAGAAATACATAGCATAAAAAGGAATACACTTTCTTTATTCACAAGAAGTCATGTCCTGACAGGGGTCACTAGCCACATTTCCAGATGCTCCTCCCTATACAAAATGTAGCCTCTCAGTTTTGTTGGCAATCATCCATCATCCATTTTGTCTGTGATTTGTTGGAGGTGTTTGTTTACTGATACAACAGCCACAAGCACATTTAGCTGCAGTATACTGTATATATACTGTACACTGTATACACAATAGTGGCACTTAAAGGCCCAGTAACATTTTAGCCAGAAATAGAATAAAATACATGCTTTTTCAGTGCAATAAAAAAGTATGGAATAGGAAATATGGTTTTTAACTTCCTATATCTATGGAATCATGCAGGTAACGTGCCACCTCCAGAAAGTTACACAGTGTCAAAAAAAAAATAAAAAAATTCTGCCATACAGTCTTCAAAGTGTCTGTCGACATTAAAAAGTACTTTGTGTGTGATTGCAGGAGTGCTCTCCCTATGCAGCGCACCTGTTTGATGCAGAGGATGCCAACACGCCCATGCGTCTGCTGCCCGGCCTGTGTAAGGACTACTGCCTGGACTACTGGCACCAATGCCGTTACACTCTGAGTCTGCTGTTGGAGGAGGAGGGCAGCCCATATCTACACTACAACATGACGTCTGCGTTAGAGGAGGACAGCAAACTCTTCTGTGACTTCCTGGTGCTCAAAGACCGCCAGTACTGCTACCCCAATGTCCTGAGCAATGAAGGTATGAGCAGGAAAGCACATTATGAAATCCTCAAACAGTTATAGGCCAAATATTAGGACTGGGCAAAAAACAGATTTTAATTGAGATTAAGATTCAGTCATTTGTAATTAATGGTCAGCTTTGGTCTTTAATAGAGAAGTCTATATCCAATACTCTGTCAGTGAAAAGCAGACATTCCATAAGGCAATTATATTAATACAGATGTTAAAATGCAGACTTTTGTTTTAATATGGAAAGTTCTAATTAAAATGATCAGGTTCAACATTTATGAATTTACCTTTTAGATATTTCTGATTAAATAGCCATGTAATCAATATCGAAAACTGCCTCTTGTCCCCCATCTGGAAGTATTACATGATCACATTCTAGCATATGAACATCACTATGCTTATTTCCCTCAGAGCTGAATGCTAACCTGGGGTCTGTGCGGGAGGACCCTAAAGGCTGTCTGGAGCTGTGTTTGGAGGAGGTTGCTAACGGGCTGCGTAACCCTGTAGCTATGATCCACGCTGACGACGGCTCTCATCGCTTCTTTGTGGCCGAACAGCTGGGGTACGTATGGGTCTACCTGCCCAACGGCTCCAGGATCGACAGACCTTTCCTCAACCTCACCCAGGCTGTGCTCACCTCTCCCTGGGCTGGAGATGAGAGGGGCTTCCTCTGTATCGTCCTGCACCCACGGTTTGTGACATCGTCAGATATGGTCCGATGACTTTTACTATGATTGCTTATTATTATTGTTTGCGTGTTCGCTTCAGGTTTAGCACAGTGAAGAAAGCCTATGTTTACTACTCTGTGTCAGTGAAGAAGGAGGAGAAAATAAGAATCAGTGAGTTCACACTTTCAGCGCACGATGACAACCAGCTCGACCACTCATCTGAAAGGTGAGACATTCTCAAACAAGGCAGAAGATGGGGGGGGGCAAAGGGGTCTGTTGTCCCAGGGCCCAGGGTTTTAGGAGCCCAGAATTCGATGACCCTCTTCCTATTAATTAATATTAGAATGGGGCCCATGTGAGACTTCTTGCCCCAGGCTCCCAAAATTCTGCCCTGGAATACGAACATTTTATACACAATATATGGTCTTTAAAAAAAATAATAAAACATATTAGAAAAAAACTAAGGATGACTTAAATATAGGTTTTGTAGAGGTGTATTATCTAAAACACATAATAAGCTGCTCAATATGCCAAAATTCTCATGTTTATAAGTACCATTTTGAGTACTTTTCACCATTTAAAAGATAGATTGTTTAGGATTTTTAATTGCTATGTCTGTGCTAACTTCTCATCACTCTGATAATATAATAATAATCCTCAATCTGTTTTTGTTTAGGACCATCCTTGAGGTAGTTGAGCCAGCGTCCAATCACAATGGCGGCCAGCTTCTGTTTGGTCATGATGGTTACCTGTACATCTTCATCGGTGATGGGGGGCGTGCTGGTGACCCTTTTGGAAAGTTTGGCAATTCACAAAACAAGTAAGAATCACTTTTAAACACTATAATTAATTCTAGTTCAATTAATGCAATCATAAACAATTTGTAAGATATATAATCAGTAGTATGCGTGAAGAGTCCCTCAGTCGTCCAGGTAGAATCCATGATAAAAGGAGAAATTCAATTTGTCAACTGGACAAAGTTTGTTTGGTCGAAAACGTTTCGCCACTCATCCGAGAGGCTTCGTCAGCTCTGGTTCTAGTGCTGGTTAGACCCTGTTTATATCTAGCTGCAGGGAGGAGCTACCTACACTGAAAAAAGCTCTGAAACTATCCCAGCTACTCTGTCTCTTTTGTTTTACGAATTCCTCTGGCGTCTAGTATTAGCATATCTATAAGCCCTAGGAGGCGCTCACTACACTGAAATAGGTCTGAAACTATCAACTAATCTGTCTCTTTGTATTTCAAATTTCTCTGGCGTCCATTTTCGCCTCCCTATTCAAGACAAACGACCCTCTCCACCCCTCTGCAATGGCTTGTCTGTCCTAATGTTTCTTTGTCTGTTTTTGACTTGGTTTGAGAATCGAATTATAGATGGGAGACAAGTTGTGTCTAACTCCCCCATTTCTGTTTAACGACGGATTCTCTTTTTTGACAAAAATAGCCTCTTTAACTTAGATATAAACAGGGTCTAACCAGCATGAGAACCAGAGCTGACGAAGCCTCTCGGATGAGCGGCGAAACGTTTTCGACCAAACAAACTTTGTCCAGTTGACAAATTGAACTTCTCCTTTTATCATAATCAGTAGTAGATAGTTCCTTGAAACTTGTCCCCAGACACTGTCACTTGTATGGCGGGTGTTGACATGCCGCATTAGTGATTCTGGGAAAGCTGAGGGATACACCCAGCCAAGTCTAATATTGACTCTACACGTTGCGGGCAGACACACACTGCTACAGGCTGCACTGGGGAAAACGTGCTGAAGGTAAAATGATCTGTCTGTGCTTAAGGTCCACTCTTCTGGGCAAAGTGTTGAGAATTGATGTGGACAATAATGATGATAGAGAGCCCTACAGCATCCCACCTGACAACCCTTTTGTGGGGGAGAAGGACTCTAAACCAGGTACGTTTATGGTGGTCCACATGCATGATCACATATTAAGTGTATGGTGTACAATGTATGATGTATAAAGACATCACAACTCATGCATAAAATGTAATATAATAAAATAATAAAAACTGCAAATGAATTTTTAACTTGGAACACAATTTACACCATAAATGTGACCGGACACAGAAAAAACAGTCACAAGTCGTCCCGGAGGCATTTTGAGTTATTCACAGATTCTGAAAGTGTAGATTTCCAACAATGCCTTACACATGGAAATCTGAGAACATTTGAAGAATTTGTGGCCATTTGAATACATGGACATCTCGAAAGACAAAGCTGCAAAAAGCTGGGTTGAAGATCTGCTTGTGGAGCGGAAAGGAGCTCATTTGCAGTGTTGGGAAAGTTCATTTTCTACATGAACTAGTTCAAAGTTCAGTTCACACATTTCAAAATGAACTAGTTCGTTCATAGTTCATAATTCACATGGATCGGAAATTTCAGATGAATGGATCAGAAATCTGAGACCCTATTGAACGAAGTTAAAGAGATAGCACGTGTCGTTCACAGACACCAGAATGAACTCATTCACAGTTCATCAGGCAGTAATACAGTGCGTTCACGTTCACCCAAAATATCAACGCGTTCATGAACTATCGTTCAGTGAACGCATTCAGGGACAACACTGCTCATTTGGATGACGTTAAGCTAAGCCCTCTCCCTGCAGATCATCACTGACATCACTGTGTTGTGTTTCAGAGCAGGTTAGAATTAGAATGTACTTTATTAAAATGGAAATGCTTTTATAACAAAAAGCACATATTATCTTTCAGTAATTCAATAATACACAGAATAATATATTAAATCAAAGTCACCTGTATTGTCAATTTAATACAATGCAATATGAAATGTATTATACTGGTTTAGTTCGATTAAATTTAGTCCTGGTTTAGTCCAGGTTTAGTCTTGGTTTAGTCCTGGTTTAGTCCTGGTTTAGATCCAGTTCATATAGAATGTCTGGGTCTGGTTAGCATTTTGGAGTTTGCTGGAAATATCAGGTGCCACAGAGCAGCAGCAATGGTTCATGTGCAAACTGTCATTGTGTCCTTAGGCAAGACACTTCACCCACATTGGGTCTAGTGTGAATGTGGTTGTCTGAGGAGCCAGATTGGCAGCACTGGCAGCTGTGATTATAATTGCTTTTTGTCACCATTGATTATGGAATGACTGTAAAGCAGCTTTGAGAGTCTGGAAATGACTGGAAAATACTGAACTCAAGTAATAGGAATGCTACAGATAATAATATTGCTCAAGTCGAATGATATGTTAAATACTTTCTTCAGTTGATGGTTAATAAGTCTATCTGCTGTCTTCATAGAAATATATGCCTATGGAGTCCGTAACATGTGGCGCTGCTCCATTGACCGCGGTGACCCAGTGACGGGCAGCGGCAGAGGCAGGATGTTCTGTGGAGACGTGGGACAGAACAAGTTTGAGGAGGTGGACATCATAGAGAAAGGTATGAAACAATCTCTGTTAATTATAGTAATTATAGTACATTTGGATGATTTCAGCCCTGGAATTGCCAGTCTCTACTGAACAAAAGGTAAAAGGTAGCTGTTAACTTGAAAACTACCACTATATGACATCACAAAAGACTAATAATAAAAGACTACATTTGTGAATGAAACAAAACTCTCATTAGATAACAACATTCATAACTAGGGATGCACCGATATCGATACTGGTATTGAATATCAGAGCTGATCCAGGAAAATTTGCTCGATTGGGTATCGCTCCATGATATTGGTTCAGCTGATATTCTGGTTCTGCCTTTAAGTGGATGTAATAAGACTATTTTACTGACTGATATTGGCCCAGAAAGTATCATAATGTTTGAACTTTTATTCATACAAAGCTGTTCAGTAGTTACTTGAAGGATAAATAACAGACATACATAACACAATTGTATCAATTTTGTAATAACTTAACGGAATGGAAAAAAGGCATTTCCAATCCCTACACTGATATTGGTTAATATCAGATATCAACAGATACTTAAAGCCACAGTATCACTATTGATATCAAAACTGAACTAATTCTAACATGGCTTAAAGCTCATTAGAATCAGTTTTGATAAGACCTTTGAGTTATGGATGTATTTACTGTGCATTAAGTTCACTTCTTCTTCTTCTTAATGCGGCTTATTTGTTTGACAGGAGGGAACTATGGCTGGAGAGCAAAAGAGGGCTTCAGCTGCTACGACCGAAAACTCTGTCAGAACTCGTCTCTGGGTGAGTCCAACACTGCACTGGGGTCCTTCCACTGATGTTCACTTTGAAGTCAGATTTATCACTGCTCTTAAAGTGAGCTGAGTACAGATGTGCACTTGAGCCTTTAACATTTGCTCTGAGAAGTAGTGGATGGAATGGATGGAATCTATAGCCAGTCTTGATCTTTATCCTTATTGGTCAGAAAAAAACCTGACAATCCTGAGTTAAGTTTCAAGGGAGGGCCCAATATGGATTTCTTTTTTCAGCCAAAACAATATTCCATATTGGTCTTACTGTTCTGCCTAATATTTACTGATATTAATGTTTTTAAATCTATTTATCTATCTATATCTATATCTATATCTATATCTATCTATCTATATATATATATATATATATTTTACATTTTATTTCTCTAGTTTACTTAAACTGACCCCTCTGACACACTGGTATGATTCATGTGCACACAGATACAGATTTCTACATAATATAAACATACATACAAACACAAAAATTCTACAAAATTAATGTGGATGCACTGATTTGATACCAATGCTGATACTGTGGCCTTAAGTATCTGCCGATACCGAATATCAACCGATACTAAGGCAGAGACTAAATAAAATAAATAAATAAATAAACTATTATTTATTTCCTTTAAACACATGACATAAAAAATATCCAAATGTGTTTTGTAATTGTTATTTAATGTTTTAAGTAACTGCAACTTAAAAAAAAGATGTTTGGCCCAATGTTGTCCAGTAAATAGTCTTATTTATGGATCAAAATAGGAAATTGACTGAAATGATATTCAGCCCATCAAAATTTTGAATATCAGCATCGATATCTAATGCCAGTTTTATATCAGTGCATCCTTAAAAATTAAGTACCTTGAAACCAGCAACACCAACTGTAGGAATAATAATGAAGGATTCTGCTGACTACCTCCCAAACTAAATATTGAAATAACATCTTGATTTCAAAGTAAGAAGGCTAATTTTGTCTTTCTTGCATTATCTTTTTTGTTTCTGCAGATGACATACTGCCTATCTTTGCATACCCTCACAAACTGGGCAAATCCGTGACAGGGGGGTACATCTACCGAGGCTGTCAGATGCCAAACCTCAATGGGCTTTACATTTTTGGAGACTTTATGAGTGGGTGTGTGTTTCAACTTTTCAACATTTATCTTTCAACATACATAACATTATGTAATTACAATCACGCATAATAACATGTCATTTTGTTTGTAGACGTCTGATGTCTCTGAAGGAAAATGCCCTGACAGGTGAATGGCAGTATAACGAGATCTGTATGGGACGGGACCAAACCTGCCGCTTCCCTAAACTCATCAACAGCTACTATAAGTACATCATCTCCTTCGCTGAGGATGAGGCAGGTAAGGACCGCAAGTGCAATGGAATTATCATCATTATAGGTTTGCTCATTTGTTTTTCATTATGTTGTCGAATTTTGAACCAAACACGATTCTGGAGTATTCCAATTTGAAAACACAAAACATTTAAAATGGTCTTAAGTCTGAACAATAAGACACAAATCAGCTATACATTTTCAGAATGGTGATATTTAATCCTCCTTTCATTACCTTCATTAGATTGGATTGTTCCATATTAGGCCTACAGTGTGGCTAATTCTACAGTTTTCTATTGGCCAATAATATTTAATGGAGTTAGGAGACAGGTGAAATTGCTGTTGTTATTGTAATACCTGGGACTGGCGTTGGACCCAACATTGACATTTAAAAAACACATTAAGCACCTCACAAAAACTGTTCATTTTAACTTTGTGAATTTTAGACAGGCAAGATCCTTTATGACTCTATATGCGGCACAAATGTTTTTACACTCCATGATTCTGTCTCATATAGAGATCTGCATAACCACATGGTCACAACACTCAAACCAGTTGAATCACCTTTTTAAAAAAGCTGTGAAAATATTGGACAAGAAACCATCCTCAGTTCACCACTGGACTATTTTAGACAAATACAACTTGCTTAATTTTAATAATTTTGTTCATTTCAAATATGGATGTTTTATATACAAAGTTTTGCAAGGGCTCCTCCTCCGCTACAGGATTTTATTAAAACAAAGACTGTCAGTGGGATGGGAACTGAACTGTGAGGTCCCACACAGACGCACTACATTTGGACAAACTGTGCTCTCAGTCAGAGGCACTAATTTCTGGAACTCTCTCCCATCATCAATAAGAGAGACTCCGACACTGAACACTTTGAGATCACACTTGAAACAGCGGCAAAGGAAAACCAGACTTGTGGACACTTTTAATGTTTAACTGCCGTTATTGTCACTTGTTATTGTTTTTGATGTTTTTGCTGTGGTGTCACCTGCCTAGGGATTACAGATGGAAATGAGCATTTTTGCTATAATCTGGCATATTTACACTGCAATGTTGTAGATGTTCATTAATATGCACTGTCCCAATTAAATAAAGAATAAATAAATAAATATGCAACCTTTTGCTTAAAGTGGGACTTAATACCTAAACTCCACCCACCACCACATTTAAATAAATCAGCTAAACTGGGTAGTATCTGGAGGACTAAAGTGGTGAGTGAGGAGGAGAGGCTGCGTCTCTATGTTTAAGGAACAATGTAATGGTCTAATCTATATGTCAAACTTCACCCCTGCAGCCAGGGGTTTCTGATCAGGACCACCTGGCTGTAATCGGGACAATCCTGTGTGATGTCACATAGTTCTCGGAATTGTAGTGTCGCCTGGAGGCAGTGCACACTCTGTTTTTGAACACAAAGCTGCAGATTTATCTAGTCTGCACTAAAACAGCCAAAAAGTGACATGGAGCAGACAATGCTAACACCATATAAGTTAGTAGCAAAAAAGGTGATTTAGAGTTTAGTTTCACTTTAAATATACTGTAGCAAGTTCAAGGGCCATGTTACTAATATAAAGTGAACCACCCATCTGAGAGTATGACATCATCACAATAATACAACTATATAATGCAAAGACCACTCATTAAAAAAGGTAGATAATTGTGTGAAATTAAACTGAATTGTAAGTAGACCAGAGCACGTTATTAGAGACAAAACACTTCTTTAAACACTTCTTTCTTGCATAAACCAAAACAAAATGTTAGTCTTCCCAGCTTCAAAGCAATGAACAGTAGTAATTTTAACTTCCCAGTCACTTCCAATTGAAAGAAGACAGCACTGATTACTGGGCACTTTGTCTGTTTCAAACACATGATTTAACTTAATGAGCATCCTTTCTTTGTTCAAACTTTCCCTTACAAATGTTTTTTTTTTTTCTTCTTTTTTTGTTAATCTGCTTTCAGGAGAATTGTACTTCTTGGCCACAGGATCTCCCAGCGCTACAGCCAGAGCAGGAGTCATATATAAAATAGTGGACCCATCTAGGTAACCATTCAGTTGTGTGTACTATGATGGGATGATTTGATGATAAGAGATGCCTGTATTCACTCATTTATTTTCTTTCTAGGCGTGCACCTCCAGGAAAGTGCAGTGTAAAGCCTTCCCCTGTTAAGATAAAAGGAAAACTCATTCATTTTCACCCTAAGGAAGGCAAGTATATACAGTACCACTGTTTAGATTTGTCTTTTCTTTTTTTTCCTTTTCTTTTTTTTTGCTACTGTAAGCACTATATTGAGCAAACCCCCAAAGGGTTACCTGCATAATACATAGTTCCAAGGCTTATCAAAGCTCTGGAATTTGGAATGTGAATGACACAGTGTGACCCTCATTTGCAAATAGCACTCTGTGGTTATGTTTGGACAAAAACATACTGTACTTCCTGCTATACAAAAAAGCAGAAGTGGTACCTGTTAGGGCAAAGGAAAGATGCTGAAAGAAACATTGCCATCTGCTGGACTCACAATTTTAATCCAGATTTTTATTTTTAGACCCTGTTTCACATCTTGAGGTTTATCTGTGTAGCTGTAGACCAACTACAGCTCTGGAAAAAAAATAAGAGACCACTGCAAAATGATCAGTTTTTCTGATTTTACTACTTATAGGTATGTGTTTGGGCAAAAGGAACATTTTTGTTTGAGTCTATAAACTACATTTCCCAAACATTTCCGCCAAATTCCAAATAAAATATGATCGTTTAGAGCATTTATTTGCAGAAAAAGACAAATGGTCAAAATAATAAAAAAGATACATGATTTCAGACCTCAAACAATGCAGACCTCAAACAAGATCAAATTCATTTTAAAACAATATAATACTAATGTTTACACTTAAGAAGAGAAAAATCAATATTTGGTGCAATAACCCTTATTTTTAATCACAGCTTTCATGCGTCTTGACATGCTCTCCACAAGTCTTTCACATTGTTCTTGGGTGACTTTATTCCACTCCTGGTGCAAGAACTGAAGTAGCTCAGCTTTGTGTTTGTGTTGGAATTCAACAGACGCTGGAATGGAATGGCTGTAATACATGTAGAGATGCTGATTTCAGAAAAAAAATCCAGTGGTCTCTTATTTTTTTCCAGAGTGCTACATAATCATAATAAACTCAAATGTATCTCTCATTCATGTTTTTATCACGTCTACTTTCAGAGTTTGTAATTGACAAGAAGCCCACCACAACTCCTGTCCCCACCACAACGAAAAGCACAACAACCACCACAAGAAGACCCCCACCCCCCCGGAAACCCCCTGTCTTTAAACCCACACCACCACGCCGTAAGCCCAAAACAACCACTGTCCCAACTACGACCAGGGCTCTGACCAAGAGTCCAACCCGAAAACCTATCACCACCACCACCACCATCACCACCACATTACCTCCGACCACTGAGACCCAAGCTGCCCCCAGCACAGCCACTGGTAGGCTCCCCACCCCCTCTGATCCCCCTGCTCCCCCCACCCTCACGTCCACCCTTCATGCCTCAGACAGGACAGGCCCCACCATGACAAGGGGCGGAGGTGAGAGCCTTAAGCCAGAGAGAATCCTGCTCCTCTCTGCGATCATTTGTGTTTTTATTTACACATTTTAGAACAAAGGTTACTTACTCTGTAATCAAAGTGTAATTAGAATCAGGTAGTGGCTAGAAAATTTTGCAAGGCAGCTGAATTTGTAGACATACTGTAGACTTAAAGGGAGGCATTTTTGTTTTCCAATTATTTAATTGCAATTGTTATTTGTTAATTGTTAATTAATTTGTGACCATTTTAATATTTTATATCTTTGCTTCTCTTTGCTCTTCACAAACCCCCCCTAATTCATCAATCAAATAATGTTACATAATGACCTACACAGACTTTGTAACAGGAGGTTAGAGAAAGCAAAGAAGCCGAGGAAGTGGCTGAGGCAGCTTATGGCACAGTGCTCAAGCCTTGAGCTTTGGAGCCCGTTTACTGAAGTAGAACTTGAAAGACAACAGCACTTTTTCTGTTTTAGAATCACTAGTGGAGAGTAGATGAGTACTTACAGTACTGAACACATTTTGATCTGGCACTTTTAACAAAAGCTGTCAGCATACTTGTCAGCAGAATCCAATTAAAAGTCTGGAGGTAAGAGCTTATGACAGTAATTGTTCATGAATAGGTTTTCTCTGTGGTATTAATTACTTTAAGATTTACAATTATTTTATTATTATTGTACTTAAAAGTCTAAAAACCAAGACATTTGTTAAATGCAAAACAATATAGTAAAACTCAGGTACAGTGATCTTACCATCTATCATTCATCCTTAACTGTTTACTCTATGGCTGGCCCACAGAAAAATCCTTTCGAATTGCTTTTTATGTAAGTTGATTGCACTATATTATTTAAATTAGGTATCAAATTTATTTAAATATTAAATAAATGTTTCTGCTTCAGTTTTTGCCTGGACATTGTTTTTTGTGTCTGTGTCTAAATTTTTTTTAAAATATTGAGGATGATAAATATTAAGAAAACATACCTTGGCAAAAGTAATGTGACTTATTCTGACTATACCTCAGATATATAACATTTGAACATGCAGTGGTTCTGTGTGTCCCTTAGGTGTGCTGACCACAGCCTCACCTAGGACTAGCCCCTTCGTCTCTACACCACCTGTGTCTGGGACAACCCCCCGGCCGCCATATTGGAACCCAAAACCCACATCAACTTTGCACAAAACTACCAGAACTTCAACTGACAGCACCCAAATATCAACTAAAAAGGACAAGGTACGACTTGGAGAGAAGCTGGCTGATACTCGTGAGGGCAATCAGATCTACAAAAAGCCCCGGCGTAAAGGACGGAGGAGGGGTAAGAAGCTGCGGGCCGGCTCTGTGCGCCTCATTAGTGCAGATGGTCTATCGGACCGGGGCAGAGTGGAGATCTACATCCGTGGAGAGTGGGGGTCAGTGTGTGATGACCTCTTCACTAGAGCGGCTGGTACTGTGGTGTGTAGACAGCTGGGGTACAGCAGTGCTAGGGCGGTCATGAAAAGGGCCATTTTGGGAGCAGCTGAGGACAATGTTAAAATACAACTGGACAATGTTGAGTGCATGGGCACTGAGGACTCACTGCTGGAGTGCAAGAGGTCCAAAGTAGGAGTGCATAACTGCTCACACAAGGAGGACGTGGGGGTCATCTGTGGCTATGAGGCTTAGTTCAAATTCATTCTATAAAGTTTCCTTGGCCTGTTATAACTTAGAGCACGTGCATCAAATTTAGAGCATGTGCATCAAATTGTTGTCCTTAGTTTAAATCATGTGCCCTATAAATATAAAGTTAAAATGACCATAAGTAGCATAACCACTGTGGCTGGGACAGGGTCAACACTAATGGCTCCAAGGCATAGGATAATTAAGACAATAGTAATTGCTGTTGATCTGCAAAATAAAACAAAATTAGTTTGCATTATCGATAAATTTGGCTTGCAAAATTGCACAGTTTTTCATATTTGGGGTTTTATATGAAATGTAAATGTTTTTACTATGATGATATTTTTTTATGAATGTATTTTTAAAAGAAAAACGCATAAATGCTGAGCATTGTGCACAATGAATGTAGGAGTTTAGCAAACACCAATTTGTAGTAAAATGAATAAAGCAGACTCAATGACTGAATACATCCTCCTTTTAGTTATTTATCAGTAAAGTGTCTCAAAACAGGTCTCACTTTTGTCCATTAAACAAATATGTGGGGATAATCTACTAGAGTCAATGAAATACACTGGTACCTCACCTTACGAAAGACCCAACAAACGAAAATTTCAAGTTACGAAACGCCTTCACGTTAAATTTTGGTCTCTAGATACGAAAGAAAATTCAAGTTACAAAACGCGAAATCTCAAAAATTCAAATAATGCGCGCTCATCGCTTTATTATACGCTTTTCTCAGACTTTTCTCACATTTGTCTCTCGTTTAAACACTCAAACTTTCATAGATTTTCAACAAAATTATTAATAGTGAAGTGTGGGGGGAAGGGGAAGGGGGGAGAAAACTGCGCACGGACACGTGCGATAGCGCAGCATGACCCGGCGCGGGGCTGCCAGCAGGTCTAGACCTGGACTAAACCAGGACTGGACCAGGACTAAACTCGGACTAAACCA
Source organism: Paratrypauchen microcephalus (assembly GCA_036785185.1). Classification (NCBI taxonomy): domain Eukaryota; kingdom Metazoa; phylum Chordata; class Actinopteri; order Gobiiformes; family Gobiidae; genus Paratrypauchen; species Paratrypauchen microcephalus. The sequence continues at coordinate 3,420,654 of JAVJIX010000054.1, read as the reverse complement.
GGACTAAACCTGGACTAAACCAGGACTAGACCAGGTGGATTAAAGCGCCGCGCGCGGGTCTATTTCCTGGTTTCGTTTCGAGTCACGGCTGAGGCGAGCAGCGAGGGGGACCGCACGCAGTCTGAGCGCATAAACGAACACATGCAAGAGCCGCGGTGGTGCCTCCTCTAGACCTGGTCTAGACCAGGTCTAGAGGAGGTCTAGCACGGGTCTCGTTCATGCGCTCAGACTGCGTGCGGTCCCCCTCGCTGTGTGGTCCCCCTCGCTGCTCGCCTCAGCCGTGACTCGAAACGAAACCAGGAAATAGAACCGCACGCGGCGCTTTAATCCACCTGGTCTAGTCCTGGTTTAGTCCAGGTTTAGTCCAGGTTTAGTCCAGGTTTAGACCTTGGTCTAGACCTGGTATAGTCCACGTTTAGTCCTGGGTCTACAGTCTCTACGCAGAACACAATGTTACACTATAAAAAAAAGTTACACTATAAAAAAAAAAAAAACTTGGATTGGGGCCTTGGAACAAATCAGGCTTTTTCCATTGAAATAGCTACTCAACTTACGAAAAATTCACGTTACGAAACCACTTCTGGAACAAATTAATTTCGTAAGGTGAGGTACCACTGTACATGTTCAAAACTGCATACACATGTGTCTCTTCAGTGCCCAAGTGAATAATCCAATAAGCATCATACTTTATAAAGCCCAGTTTTGGAATGAATCCAAGAAACAAAGTGAAGTAGAATGTGTTTTGAGGTGAGGATGTCCAGCTGTGTGCCTGGTTTACAGAACTGTGAGCTCACACACATATTGTGAACAGACTTTAAGAGATTTAAGTTGCATGAATCAAAAAGACATACAGTGTCCAGATGCACACAGCAGAATGGAGCCAAGATCCTCAGAGAGTGTGCTGAGCTTAATCAGCCATCATACAAAAGACTGATATTGGCCTGGAATGATTTAAAGGAGGGAGATGATGTTGCATTATTGAATCTTAAAGTTTCACGGCAATAGACAAAAACTATTAGGTAAGTAAAACCAGAAAAATGCTGCTTGACACAACTAAATATAGTTTTTCGTTGTATAGTGCATTTCCCAAAACATTTTCCCCGCTCTGCATAGGTTATAATAACTGTAATGCAAAATAAAAACACAAGGTGGAGCCATAATCCTGGGCTGAGATTAGCCGTTTCCCAATTCAGCGACGGCACGCTTGTGAGTGTGCACTCGGTCTGTCGTCGAGACGGCGCACACTCGCTCTGTCCTTAGTGCACTACGTTTCTCACATGGCCGTCTGCGAAATGGAACAATGGAACAGGTCCCACCTCAGCTCAATGAGCTGGGTGGTCTGCTCCTTGTTCCCTAAAGACAAAAATATTATTCTATTGTGACTAGTAATACTTGGAATTGGGACATGGCCAATGTTCCCCCTAATTTTTAATGTGTCTGAGCTAGGGCTGCTCGATTATGGAAAAAATCATAATCACGATTATCTCAGTCAATATTGAAATCACGATTATTCAAACGATTTTTTCAAACAATGCTTTTATTCAGCATTTCAGACAAAAAAAAAACAAAAAAAAAACTTTGTTATTTGTTATGTTTAGCGATGTATAAAACAAAAAATATTCTTTTGTCATAAGACAAATGTACACTCCTCAATCTCTATATTTTATCAAATAAAATGTACTTCTCTGTATGAAGAATATACAAAAATAAACTTTGGAAATTTGTAGCATTGCACTAAAGTGTAACAAACATTTTTGTTAACAATTTTGGGGTAAAATGAATATTACTAACCAATAAACACAAATTAATTCTGTTCTCGGTTGTATTACGCTGTCATTTATTGATACATTAGTGTCCAGCTCCACCCAAGTTAAGCATAGACTACGACAAAATGTTAAGCATAATACACTCGTCTGAAAAAGCACTGAGTGCTCACAGGCCATAAAGAGTTGTCTGGTTGACTGAAGTTAAGTACCACCATCACTGTTTCATAGCTTATCTTTATCTTTCATTGTATTTTTCACACTGAAATAAGTGCTAGCCTACTCACCTATGGCCAAATGGAGTCTGTGTGATTGTAGGACCTATAGGACACTATAAGATGGGTCTTTCTCAAAATAATGATCTCCAAAATAAGTATACATTTTTATCAGTTTATATCTTGCTTTTTAATCATTACCCAGTTTAAGTAATTTTGTGAGAGTGACAGAGCTCTGTGGTTTAACGCTCTGGGGAGAGGATTCACACTTCACACAGAAAGTCCCGTCTTTTTGCTCACAAAAACCTATGGCTTGGACAGAAACAAAGAAAACAGCCGAGGATTACATTATGGCTCTACCTGTGTCCTCTTCTGTGCGGGCGGCGCTCCCGTCGGCTGGTGCGGACCCGCCGCTCTGACCCACGGTGATGCGCACAACAACTATGGTCTTACTGAAGGAAGTGAGCGAAATGCGATCGAAATGAATGTGTTTGTAGTTGGCTTGTCCCTAAAGCATGTGCACATTCACATGTGCAAACTGAATCTATCAGACTGGATTCCGTGTGTCAAACCAGCGCTGAGTTCAGGTTAGATTTTATTTTATGCGCTGAAAAGGATTTGATGTGCGCGCTGAACGTCTGGGCAGTGCGCGATTGTGCACGCGCGCACCTTAGAGGGAACAGTGCTCTGCTGTACGGCTAGACCAAAGATCTGTCGTCGCTGCGAAGTCATTCGCTTCGTACACTTCTTTGGCAACTTCACCTCGACATTTTTAACCTACCTTGCGCCAAACAATTCACAATCTTCCCTACTTTCAGATGCGAGTGTAGAGCCATGGAGTCATGCAATCACACTGCTCCCGGAGCAGTGCTCAGCGAGTGTAGGCGCCAGCTAGTCTAGGCCCGCGTGGAAGGGAACGTACTGCGCATGCGCGTTCCTCTCGACAGAGAAATGAAAAAATAATCGTTTAGTCTCGATTATATGAATTTTGAGATCGTTTGACACCAAAATCGAAATCGTGATCAAAATTCGATTAATCGAGCAGCCCTAGTCTGAGCAAACAGACACACCCCCCGCGCGGCTCGCACTTTGCAGATATAAAAAAATGACCCCGCGGCTGAATAAAAAGCGGAGATCCACTAAAAGCTCTTTCATCCCTGATTTACAGGGCGCTGCATAAGTTTTCTTGTGCGCTGAGAATGTGCGAGCAGTGCACAGCTTAGAGTAAACGTTGGACATGGCTACACTGTACAATATTCAGCATTACAACAGCAAAGGAAATATAGAAGTGTAAGGGGAAAAGCATGTGAACGGTAATACAGGTGCATGCAGGTGTAATGCAGGTACATGTTTAGCGTAGTTTATGAAGAGTTTCATGTAGCATAGTTGTAGGTGAGGTGAACCAGTACGTATATTTTATAGTGACGTCGCAACTCTCACTTGTGGATGTCGCTGGCGAGTCGGTCTTTGTAGTCATATATCCTCCCACGCTGTGCATGCTGGGGCTTTTAAGTGTGCGAAGCGTGCATGTTTGCACGCTTGGTCCACGCCCCGATTTCCATGGAAACGATGGGGCCGTTCAGAGCTTGTCTTAACGGTGCAGGGGAAAAAAAACGAATGGAACGGCGCTTGTCGCGCCGGATATGACGCACATCCCGTTCCAAGGACGCTCACAAGTGTGCCGTCGCTGGATTGGAAAACGGCTGTTAGTGACTGTTTTAACCCTCCGGTCGTGTTCGCCTCCAGCCCCCTACTTTAGTGTTCCCGGTCAAAATTGACCGGTCTGTTTTAACTGCTCTTAAATTAGCACAAACTTTTTTTTTTTCACACCAATTTTTTTATTAAGCATTCTTTAGTTGAGAACAATGTTTCAAAGTAGTGTCTAACAACAATTTATAGAAGTAAACATTAAATAACATCAGTTAAAATACAATTGGGCACTGAAAATGAAAATGAAAACTACAAAATGAACATATTATACAAAAAATAAATGGAAAACCAAACACCAAACTCAACAGGGTGTGTGTGTGTGTGTGTGTGTGTGTGTGTGTGTGTGTGTGTGTGCGTGTGTGTGTGTGTTCATGCACATGAGTGGCATGTGACACTCAGGTCAGAGTGGGCCTTGCAAACATAAGCATGACATTAGCAGCATGTCAGGCTCGTTTTGATGTCTCTAGGGGCACAGAGGCCACAACGCTTCCTTTTCTGCCCATGTCCTTGTTGGGGGAGAGCAGCCAGGGCTGGGGCTGGAGCTTGCATGCTCCTAACCAGAATGGCGGAGGCTGGTGTGCGGGGAATGTGCTGGTGTCGCTGTATAAGAGGAGTCACCAAAGCTTTCCCCAGCTCTGCGAGGAAAAGTCTCCTCTTGAAACTTTTCCCCTGATTCCAGGTTGGGTTGATTGCTGTCCACACCACATACGTGTTGAAAGCTGACACATCCAGGATGTTGTGGAACAGTGCCACAGGCCAGCGAGCCGTCATCCGCTTACAGGTGTATGTACCAGTAAGCTTCAATAAAGGAACAATAAATAATAAGAGATTAGGAACAATATTCAATCTGTCATACACAAAATGCTATGATTCACCTAGATAAAAATAAAATAAAATGCATGATGAGACTTTACATTATCTTATCAAGGCAGTCAACGCCTCCCTTGTTCTTGTTGTAGTCCTGGATCATCAGGGGCTTCCTGTCCTCTGTGGTGCTGACAGCGGCGTCTTTGTGTACTGTGCTCATCAGGATGACGTTTCTGTTCTTCTTTGGAACGTATGACACAAGAGTGTGAGTGTCAGTGAATGCAAATTGTGATGAGAGTGCCTGTCTTCCTCTGGTCGATACCAGCGCAGGGGGAAGTTCGGGCTTGTTCTTCCTCACTGTCCCTACCATGGTGAGCTTTCTTTTCAGTAGCTCCTGACCAAGAGCATGTGATGTGAAGAAGTTGTCACATGTGATATTATGCCCTTGGAGACCGGTTGTCATGTCCAGCACAACACGAATACCCTGGTTTGTATGTGTGTGTGTGTGTGTGTGTGTGTGTGTGTGTGTGTGTGTGAGTGAGTGTGAGAGTGAGTGAGTGAGCTGGGGCAGTGTGTATGGGGATGTTTTCTGTATGCTGAATGAATTTACTCTGGATACCCATTCATTTCCTATGGCGGTCACTTTTGACCGGGAACACCACAGGTGTAACAAGGTTGATTAAAACACTCAAAATTTAACGAAACAGGTGATCATCACTTTTATATGTTCAAGTCCACAGTGTGGAGGATATCATAAGGTCTTGAGGTAATCAGATGAAAAACATAATATTTATGAATATTATAAGTTGTAAAACGGTCAGATTTGACCCGAACACGACAGGAGGGTTAAAGGGTGTTAATCACTAGTGTGATTGAAACTAATATATTTGTGAGTAATAATATTATAGTATATTAAGTTATAATACCAATATATTGTTATTATAACTTAATATAGTATTAAACCGTGTGTATTATGTCAATTTTGAATAACAAACATGCCAGAAAATGCAATGGATAATTTGTGCAAGGTTTGTACCCATACACGATATTATATTGCAACAACAGCATATTTTGAAGAGAAAATGCTGAGAGTAAACAATAAATTGCTATAGCCCTGGATTTGATGGGCTTCATGAAAGAGACTCCCACAAGAACAAGGAGATGCATGTATGAATTAGCACATACGCTAGCTCACACAAACACAGACACATTCCTCCAGTGCCCCGGCCTTTATTCCTTATTTATCTCCTGCCTCTTCCCATCTCTGCCCTGTCACACGTCGACTATAGCTTTGACGTGAGGGAAAGAAAAGGTTAACTTTAAGAGCATTATGGTTTACTTTTACTTCATTGCATTAACCTACTTAAGAACATGATAAAAAGTCAAAAATGTCTTTTGTTTTTCCCGACAGAAACTCAAAACAAAGAAGGGAGATAGTTTCAGAATAATTTCATTGTAGTTAGCTCCTCCCTGCAGCTAGATTTAAGCAGTCAGTATCCATCAGCACTCTAACCAGAACTGACGAAGCAGTGCGGATGAGCTGCGAAACGTTTTCGACCAAATAAACTTTGTACAGTTGACAAATTGAATTTCTCCTTTTTATCATGGATTCTACCTGGACGACTGAGGGATTCTTCACACTAATTAAGAACAGCAGCTCTAGTCCGAGCTCCTCCTGGACTAGTCCCTATCACCATCCTCTCTTTATTGTACTGTCCATTTGACACAGGATTGTCCAAATACTTTTTTTCTTATGTGTAATGCAGGAGATTTTTTAAACTACATGCCTAGATTGGCCACTGCATTTAAGTTCTCCTGGAAACAACAACAGTGCCAGGGGTCATCGATTCTGCTCTGTTTCCTAATGGAATCTTTTATGGGTCAGTTTGGTGCCAGCTTTGGAATAAGATTGCTTTCTTTGTGTATTTACTGCAATGACTGAAGATGTGCTGTGCCATAAAAAAGCTATTCAATTGACTCCTGGCGTTAAATCAGAAAAAAACAATTATGATCAATATATGCAGTGTTTTTCTGGAAGAAAGAAAATATGAGTTTTATGAAGCAGAGAATAGAAAATGCAATGTATTGCAGCTAAATGCAATCTTTCTTTCTGCAGCTAGTTCTGTCAGACTAATGATAAATAAACTAGTGCAGTTTCCTAAAGTCTTACCATACTATATTATAAACCAGATGTACAATAGGCTTTTAGTCAGTATTGGAAGATGTATACACCTATCAACAATAATTACAGGTGCACTGTGAACTTTTCCAATGGGGTATGAGCTGTAATTTGGGTGTCATCTGCTTGTCTCCATGGAGATAGATCGGGCCAATGTTTTATCCCAGGCAAAGCAACATCTCCATGGAGACAATCAGGTGGCAGACCTTCCACCAGAAATACTACATATAGCACCAGATGAAGGATTTAAAAGAAAAGTAACGTTATTTTACAATCTGAGCCTTCTTTCGGTAATAAAACAAGTCGTTTGACTCACCCATATCACGTTCGTGTCATTTGGAGCTGTTTGAAGAAAGTTATGTTGTAGCGTATCCGTTAGCATGAGTATTCGGGGCATTACTTTGCGGTGTCCAAATAACACAAACTTTAGCACTTTTCAAATCATAGAAGCCCGATGTCTTAATGTAAGATTTCGTTTGAAGCAAAAGTGGCCTGTAATCCGAGATTTATCTATAGTTTTCAGCTTTGCATTTCATGTTTGGATCCCGGGAGCTGATAGCACAATCCGCGCATGCGCACTGGCGTCCTCATCTACTCGAAACTATGGCTAAATCTCGGATTACAGGCCACTTTTGCTTCAAACGAAATCTTACATTAAGACATCGGGCTTCTATGATTTGAAAAGTGCTAAAGTTTGTGTTATTTGGACACCGCAAAGTAATGCCCCGAGCATATGATACGAGCCCCATGTTAACGGATACGGGATCATTAGTAGAACAGAACGGCTCAACATAAGTTCTGCGATACTGCTCCAATTGACAGAAAAATGCTATGGGTGAGTAAAACTACTTGTTTTATTGCCGAAAGAAGGCTCAGATTGTAAAAAAAACGTTAATTTGCCTTTAAGTGGAATTAACAAGAAACTTGATATTGGTATAAGTTTAATTTATGCAGAATTGTCAGTGATAAATATAGAATATCCCTCTTAAGATCTCTGTTTCCAAGGCGAACCTCTATGGTTTCCCACGACTGGACAAAAGACAGACTAGTCCGTTAAGTCGATACGGTCCTAAAACATACAAATATAATAGTATTATTTATATCATATTTCTTACATATTTTGTGATTTCAATCTGCAGAACCCTATTACTCAGAACTCTACCTAACCATGTTCTATAGTGTAACGGGCCGCTCTATCATTATGCTCGAGTATGCAATGGAAGCAAAGTGCTTTCGTAACAGCAGTAAATGCATCCATCATAGGAGTGCGCTGAACTGGCTTGATGTTGACTGAATGTGGCGAGTGACCACAGAGTGTGATGCAAGGCGCACACTTGCAGGCTATAGAGACCAATACGGTGGTACACCACGGCGCTCCTAACCACAGAGCATGTTTGATTAAGATCACTGAATATGGCCCACTTCCCATCTATGACTTCTCTGCCATCTTGGTCCGAGTCATATGGTGAGCCACGCCGAGTGATGAGAACGCTAGTGACAGGCGTGCACAAAGACATGAACTTTTCCCCGGTACAGTGTATAAGAAATGTATCAACCCACTCATTCAGCCTACTATACAGAAGGCGCATAGTGTAAATATTGAATTCACTATCAATTTACTGTTGTCTAAACTGCAGAATGGCCACGGAATGCATATTTTATACGCTGATGTGAAAGGACAAACTGGATGTAAATGTCGTGGTATGTCCATTATTCTCACTTACTGAATATTTCAACAAAGTCAAGTTGAAAGTGTATTCGTTTGGGTGTACTTTGATAATATATTCACAGTAGGGTCATTCCTAAGCACACTAGAAGCATTTGAGAGTGGTTAAATACACCAAGGGATAGACCTAAGATAGTTCAAGGCTCAGACTCAAACTGGGAATGCTTATATCCCCAACAGCTCTAACAGTAAAATCAGTAAGGTAAAGTATACTTTAGGGTTCACATTGGAGCATTTCTTGCTAGGATTTGCGACCTGTTAGGAGCAGGAGGTGTAGTAGATAAAATCTTTGACAGATCATTTGCTAGGCTGCTACCAGAGCACCCAGAGGAAACCCACCTAGACACAGAAAGATCTTAAAACTTACAGACAATCACGATAATCTAGAATAAACCCCAGGCAATATGTTAACCAGTAAATGATTATGCAAGTACTATCAGATTTTACTGAAAGTGTAGATCTTTTAAAGGTCCTATATTGCGCAAAATGTACTTTGGTGAGCTCAATTTAAGCCATGTTAGAACAGGTTTGTTTTGTTGTTTTGTTTCATTATACATGCTTTTTGTTTCATGTCCTTTTTTATTTTTATTTTTTTTTTGAAAAATTGGCAATTCCTGGGCTGAAATTATCCAAATTATTCTAGTGAAGGTGTATGGAGTTTAAAAACAGTATTACCACATGACACCACAAGGTGGAACAAAGCGTTTTCTGTTTGAGAGAAGAATGTATGTATGAAGGAAAAAAAAACCAAACACTCTTTGGGTGAATATTGACATTTCGTGACAACTTGATAACAGGTTTTGGCAGTTACTTTGATGGATGATGTTTTTGTTCAATAATAAATTGTTTTAAAAAATTGTCATGAAAGACTTTTGCCATATTGAATTGCTGTTGATGCAATTCTAAAGGAACAGTTAATACAAATGTAAATCTCAACAAAAAATATTCACAATGTAACTTTCTGGTGTAGGGTCTGCCATCTGTAAGGGATGGTATGGCTTTGTCTACATGCTCCACAGTATGACATTCATTTTTTTAAAACAAATGTGCTGAAGGGTCTGCCACGCTGATATTGCTTTGCCTTGAATGTGCCACAGTTTGGCGTTAAATTGATCTGTTTTACATTTATTTGAATACATGTGCTTGTTATTACTAGAGAAATGCTTGTTTCCATGGAGATAGATGCGTTTCATAATCCAAAACCATTGATTTTGTCTTCTTTTGTACATTTGCTTGGGTTCTTTTTAACGACAATACAGTAGGAGATGTATTTAACTTGTTGACATGTTTCAGCTGCTAGATGCATCTTCAGGACTGTCACCGGTGTTGGCGGTGACACGTCGTATACCAGCTGTTGTTACTTCCTGTAGTCATAGTCAGCCTGATGGATCTGACTCAGATTGACCACAGCCCCTGTGATCCAGCGTTTGAACTACAGCGTATGGATTGTGACAGGGCACGGGTCATTGAAACAGAGAACAAGTTCAAACAACCTGCCAGGTCAGGCTAACTACGACTGCAGGAAGTAACAACAGCTGATGTATGACCTGTTGTAGCTCCAGCTAAGTGAGATATTTCTGGTCCAATTGTGCAATTGTCCACAAAAAAGCATAGATTAAAGTCTAATAAAGCACAGATTAAAGTCTAATAAAGCCTTAAACAGAGCAGAGCCTAGAGTTAGCGTCACACCCCCAGGTGATGTTGATAACATTAGCTGCAAAGTGTCAATTGTATATTTTGCAGAATATTTGATTACAAAATTGTATATCGAAGGAAATATAATAATAATAATTATAATTATAGCAAAAATATCAAAATGTATTAATACAGCAGTTGCTTCATTAATTGTCCTATCTTTAAATGTGTAAATGTTCAGAATACAGAGATGTAAAAAGTAAGTCTTATATATAATTCTATTTAAAGTGAAAGCGGTCTGTTACATATATGTGCAAAAAAAAGACAAAATGAACGATTTTGGATTATTAAACCCATCTATCTCCATGGAACCAAGCAGGTATTTTTTCTAGTAATAAAAAGCACACATACTCGAAAAATGTGGAACATTCAAGGCAAAGCTATAGCAGGTGCCAGACCCTTCAGCAGATTTGTTACATAGTGCCTCTTTAATCATTTTGACTACAACAAGTCCCTTCACTCACTCTTCTCATATGGCTGACTGCACACATGACAGCAATGGGAGATGCCGGGGGCCAAATGGACAATTCCAACACTTCAGTTTGGCCTTCTTCACACATCTAGAATGGTTCTGATGTTTCATTTATACAGTCAATGATTTACGGTACCATTTGTCAAGCCGGATTGCCATTTTTGTCCCTTAGCAGCATCTCTTCATTTCCAGTACCGCAAGCGTTCATATATGGCGCACTATAGTGTTCAATGTTCCATCGATTTTTGCTGCTCGCCTCGCACTCCTCCTTCATTATCGATGCTTTGTGTGTGCACGTTGTGATTTAGTCCCCGCATTACTCAGGTAACCAGTGCTCCTGCATGTGTATCTAAATGACACACACACACACACACACACACACACACACACACACACACACACACACACAGACGTTACTATGTCTTTATGCCTGGTACATACCACTACTGCATTATTCATATAACGTCTGGGTTACCAATGGTGTTAACATGCCCTCCGAGCATTCCCTTTTGCTTGCTACAGGCTGCCCACTGCCCGTGTTCTAGAAGCTTCTTTTAGCAAATGCAGGATGGAAGAAAAAACAAAAATGACGAGAGAGGGGAAGAAAGTGTGGAGAAAGGAGGAGGGAGAGGCCAAATATGGAGAGAATAAGGTAATAAACTGTGTTTCGGAGGCGGTGTTTCGGAGGCGGGTGGAGGCTGTTTGGTGATTGCAAAAGGCACCAAGTGAGAAAGACACAGGGAGGCAGGGAACTGATGACAGAGGTAAAATTTGAGCAGAAGGCAAAGCAATGGAATTTGAACACCCTATTACAAGAATACTTTGGTACAAAAGAATAGTACAGTATCTCATTGCACCATCATCAACACCACTAAGCATTTCAAGATCAAAGCGATGGCGCAACAACAGATAGGTCAAGTCTGGAGTACCTAGCAGGAATATCTCATGTTTAGGTACAGTTTTTATTTATTTATTTATTATTATTTATTTATTTTATTTGAATTAGGACAATGCATATTAATCAACATGACAACAAAAAGCATCAATGTAAATATGCCGGAATTAGCACAATAGCTACTTTACATCTGTTGTCCTAAGGCAGGTCAGAACAGAAGAACATTTAGAGGAACACACAGAAGAGACAGAAGTGCACAAAGACATGACAGCAAGTTCACACAACAGACCATTCTCTGAATTTAAGAGGCCCAGAGAAGAAGAAAATCTACCTGTGTGAGCATGTTTGATTATTTTCAACCAATGTTTCAGCGTGTTTTTGAAGGTTGAGTTCCTGACATGAGCAGGTAATGAGTTCCATGAATGCAGTCTCTCTTGATTCCTATTTAATGCTGCTCAATGTGCTGTAAAAAAAAACAAAAACAAAAAAAAAACAACTCTATTGGCCAAAAATATAAAAAGAAAATGGGCAAATGTAAACCTTGGTTAATTTTTTATAATAATAATAATGCCTTGCACTTGTAACTCACTTTACTACAGGCAGGCCAAAGCCTCTCAAAGCAGCTGCACTAGTGTCCACCACCATTCACTCACACATTCATACTCAGCTGTGCAAAGTGTCTTGCCAAAGGACACCATGACACAACTTGGTCAGAGCGGGAATAAATCTGCAGATTGTTATATTTATTATTTATTTATTTATTTATTTATGTATTTATTTATTTATTTATTTATTTATTTATTTATTTATTTATTTATTTATTTATTTATTTATTTTTACATTTGATCCATAGTCTGACCTTTTTGAAATTAGAATTTTAGAATTTGATTTTTTTTGAGAACCAAGCCTCAAATTCCATGTTAATGACATCCAAAAAACAATCTTACACACACTGATGTCCATGCTGCTTCAGCACTCTTGCACTTTACAAATTGCTTCACTTATAGCACCTTACATATTGCACATTTCATTTTACCTCGAACTTTCCTTGTTGAAAGTGTTTATGTTTACCTGTATGTATTATGTCTATTTATTGTTGAATGTCTGTATACACTTCATGTCCATGAGTGTAGCTGTGTGTTTGTGCGTGTGTGTGCGTGTGTGTGTTTTTTATTTTTTGTTTAAATTGCACATTTGGTGTCTGGTGAAACACAGTTTCAGTCCTCTGTGTAATGTCTGTTACATAGTGAACTGACAATAAAGTACACTTTGACTCAAAAGCAGAGGCCAAATTTTCCTATGGGACTTAGACTTAGACAAACTTTATTGATCTACAAGGGAAATTAGTTAAATACAGGGTCACTCATACATGCATGAGTCAATCAATCAAAACACAAGAATGATGAAGAAACACTGTTATAACACGTCATAAAGCTCATGAAAATTATTTTACAGAGTATGTCTATTTAATCACAAGTTATATAATGAGAAATGTGTTGTGAGGACTCTAGCAATGAGTCTGGTTAGAGCGTCCTCTGCATATAAACAAACTGAATGAGTTTTCTTTCACTACACTGACTTGTCACACCATTCATCCATAAATCAACATCACACATCCATCCATCCATCTTCTTCCGTGATGTCCTCCACCCCTCCTCCCCACCACAACCAACAATCTCTCCATTCCACCCACACACACACACACTCCCCCCTCCCCATCCTCATTGCTGTCACTTCAACACAACCTGGAGGCATAATTTATTTTCGTCTCCTCAGCTATTTTTTCCATTTATGTACTTATGTTATCTTTGGGGCAATGTCTTGAACAGAGCCTGGAGGGGCTGAAGACTCTCTCTCGAAGACATCTGAAATGAAAAGACAATCTCCAAGAAAAGGACACCAATAGATGTCCCTCCGTCTGTCGCACCGTGATGTGTCTGTTTGGAGAGATTGGTGAGACAAAGAGGAGACAATAGGATCCCGTCAACATTTGCGAGCTTCTGGGGAGGGAGCAGAGGGGAGGAGAGAGTATGAGTCAGAGCGCTGCAACAAGGATACAGTGCATTCTGCAGACAAGAGTGGGGGTATGGGGAAGAGGATAGACAGGGCAGCAGTCAGCGTAGAGATGAGGGCACAAGACAATGCTCCGCTGAATGTGATATGGGCCAAGTGAATCAGCACGGACTTACTGCTGCTTAAGGGTGCGTACAAGTGAAGGACAGAAGGACAAGCCATAATGAAAGAGCTAAAGAAAGAGAGTAGTCTGACTCTAGGACTATAGGGGAGGATCAAAGTGAGGGTGTAGGAGAGGGGTCAGGAGAAGAGAGCAGCGAATCGGGTGAGAGGGCAAAGGAAGCAAGGATAGGAAGAAGTAAGAGGCAGAAAGGGTGCATCGTCTGACGCTGGATACTTGGACTGTGACAGCAACACAGTGAGAAGGTTCCTGTTAAATATTGATGCTGACACGCCACTCTAGGAAGCTGCTTGCACCACGCAGGAGAGACAAGAGGAGGGGGCACAGCTCATACACACTTTGGATTTTTCTATTCAAGAGTTTCAAACGGTGATGAAGACAAACAATTCAGCAGGTCTCGTCTAAATGGAAGAGCTGGAGCAACATAGCAGCGTATCAACAGTAACGATGATCATTTTAACTTAGATGAGAGCAATGCCATTTTTGCTGATTCATGTCTTGGACCAACCAACCTGTTTTAGCATCATTGCCCAACATAACATCTGTCATCACCAAGTGTTCCTTCTATCTCTGGACTAAAAAGTAGCCCTGAAATGGCCTCATTAGAGCGACTTGGTCGCTGAAGGACTGCCATGGCTTGAGGAAATAAAAGTGACGATGTGCATCAGCGGATCCTTTAGCAGGAGGCGTACATAATTCATTTTGGTCTCGATGACTTAATAAGTCACGATGGGCGATTCTTTAACGCAGAAGCTCCCAATGACACCATAGAGACGTCCCTTTGCAGTAGCAGCAGAAAAGACAACGCCACAGTCTCCAGCCCAGACCAGCTGTGCTTGTGTGCGGTGCTGCGCAGCGCTGTGTGGGGGTGCAGGCTTTCTCAAGGAGAGCAGCTGCATTTGCAGGATCTGAAGACGGCTGTGTGTCAAAGTGACAACCGTCAAAGCATCGCCAGGAGCAGTGTGCACGTGCTGCGTGCTACATGTGTGCGTGCATCGCCTGGATTCCCCCCATCAGTGACAGAGCTGGACCTGGACCGCAGCGCTGAGAGGGGGGACAGGGAGGAGGAGAAGGTGAAGAACGGAAGAGAAACAGAGGCAAGGAGGAACAACCAGCCAGAAACATGCTCCAGTAAAGCCAAGAAGGAGAAGAGTCTCTGGCTGCCCCCCTGGTGCAATGTGTGGTGAGTATTTACACGTGTGGCATGTGTCGGTGTGGAGGCTGTGAGTGTGGATGTGCTGTGAGCAGATGAAGTGTTTCTCTGGCTGGACATCACATCCCCACAGGAGTTGACTCAAGGTTATGGGTTAAGGGTCAATTAGAGGACGCTCTCATCTGGGGGATACTACACTTTGGGTTATTGGATGTGCACTGTCAGCCCACATGATGTATGGATCCACTGGGGGCTGTTATGTTCCACAAATTTAATACAAGTCACATGACACACATGCCCATTTGGTCACATGACAGTCAAGATCAGGTCATGTGAGTACAATATTTTTTATTAGCCACTTAAAATACATTGATCTGTTTCTGTAGAAAAAAAAAAAAACATAGGCATACGCAAATAATTAGCCTACATGTAGTATATGGCAAATACTTTCAATTAGAATGTTCCTGGGCAAATGATTTAAATTAGAATTAAAAAATTATGATTGAATTTTATCTTAATTCTTGATTAATAGTTCAAACAGGACTGCCACAATATTTAAACTTGCCCAGCCAAATAAAACACCTAAGGCCATACTTCCTAGTGTTTTTTGTTTATATTACTCAAGGGTGACACAAACCAAATGCATAATTAAAACTCAAGTTCAACTGAACATACATGATTTAGCCTCATTCATAAACCATTGCTTCCATATTTAGAAGATTCCCCCACCCTCTTAAATTTTAAATTCTATTACAAATTCAATACATTTTATTCTGTCTTGCTTTTTTCCTACAGCACTCTTCCTTTCCCGCATAATGCAAGCTTGAATGTATGCGCCATCAGTGTTCCCAAAAGTGTAATTCCCATTCATCCCCCTCACACATGCACACACACACAGACACATAGGGCTGAGGAAATGTGACAGGGGCTTCATGGTTGCTGGCTCCGTTTTCCAGCTGCACTGTCCAGCTGCACTCGTAATGAGGCTGTGGAACATTCTAGTGTCACAGCTAGCGATCGCGCCATTGCTCTCTGCTCCAGCTCACCTCCTAATGGTGCGGATATATGCACACAGCCATACACTGTCATGCCTTCCACTACAGCATATGTTGATCTTGAGGGTGAATAATAGAAATGCTATCATTTTCATAGTGTGATGCAAATACACAGTGCATTTGTGCTGTATACAGTACATTATTGAGTTTTCTGTATTTCCAAACAAACAATTGCAGTTACAAAAACATATTAAAATGCCTAATATGCAGACCAAAATGTCTAACTTAAAAACAAAAACAACTGCCCAAATCTGGTTTTAAACATGCTGCTTTCTACTTTGGCTTCAGTGCTGTTTTCTGGCATAGGCAGTGTGCAAATGCACAGAGCACAGCCACTAGGGGGCCCCCAAAAGTTATAAACCAGGACTGGACCAGGACTAAACCTGGACTAAACCAGGTGGATTAAAGCGCCGCGTGCAGGTCTATTTCCTGGTTTCGTTTCGAGTCACGGCTGAGGCGAGCAGCAAGGACTCCCCTCGGGACCACACGCGGTCTGAGCGCATGAACGAACGCAGGCAATAGCCGCGGTGGTCTAATCCTGGTTTAGACCTGGTTCAGACCTGGTTCAGACCTGGTTTAGACCTGGCACGGTTTGAGCACGTGTCTAGTGCTCGCAGCCCCACGCCGGGTCATGCTGCGCTATCACACACGTGTCCGCGCGCACACACACCGCCCTCCCCCTTCCCCCCACACTTCACTATTAATACATTTTGTTGAAAATCTATGAAAGTTTGAGTGTTTAAACGAGAGAGAAATGTGAGAAAAGTTTAAATCCAGTCTGAGAAAAGCGTATAATGTGTGTGGCTGAGCGCGCATTATTTGAATTTTTGAGATTTCGCGTTTCGTAACTTGAATTTTCTTTCGTGTATAGAGACCAAAATTTAATGTGAAGGCGTTTGAACTTGAAATTTTCGTTTGTTGAGTCTTTCGTAAGGTGAGGTACCACTGTACTACAAAAGAATACTTACTGTTTTGCCCTAGATTTTTACAGTATAATACAGCATAATGTGATAATTATTGTGGTCTTTAACTTTATCTTTTTCTTTCTAATTTGTATGCATTTTTATATTGATTAATGCTGAACCAACACAAGATGCATCACAGAAGCAGAATAAGCAACAAGTCCACTTTCAGTTTGAAAATGGTTCTATTAAGATCTTAATCTTAATCTTAATCTTAATTAAGATTAATAAGATTTAATACAATCTTAGCCTTGGTCATTTCTCTCTACTCTTTGAAATGAATGGACTGAGATCCTATAAAAGAGTTGAAAGTCCCATCAATAGTGCCAATGCTTTGTTTTATCCTGGTGATAAATAAATTATGATGCTATACAAACTACAGGACTATATATTACCAATAAAATGCGCAATGTCTTGACAGTGGGTTTTAACATCCAGTTGTAGTAGGTCTTCTCGTTATTTTTGTTTTATAATACTGTAATACTATAATACAAAAATACTACAATATTTAACTGTATTGTAGATACTGGTGAAACAGATTAGCATGGATATGGGTGATCAAAGCAATAAGCAAACTTGCTAGGGCCCTCTAGGAGCCTCTTGACCGGGCCATGAGGCTAGTAACGGCACTGTTTGGCTTTACAAATGGCTCCATATTCCCCTTTCTACTGCACTGAGAATCACACTGCTAAAAATGGTATCAGTAACAATTAATTGTATGCATTAAAAACAATAGAAACTGGGGTTCTTGGACTGAGTAGCCTCATACATACGGGACATCTTAAGAAGGCACTTTGAGGTAAACAAGTGAAAGCTATAAATTCTTTTGTCTTTATAGCTTTTAACATGTGCCATTGATCTTGTTGCAAATGCGACACAAAATGCCTGTAGTGTGGCAAGCACACAAGCTGTACGGGCATTGATTGAGACATTGTGTGTAGTCGATAACTCTGCCACTCAATGAACCTGGTCAATACCTGCAATTTCTCTCCCTGATCACTATTGAGTACAGGGCTACACCAGGCGGACATGTTACTGCTCACAGCAAGCCCACTCAATTTGTTATATTGTATTTGGCATCATTTGCATTTAACAGTCTCAAGGCACTCAGGTGAGGAGATAGAGACGAGAGTAAAAAGTTAGGATTAGTCCACAAGATAAGCATTAGTCATGACATTATAAAAAACATGCAAGCTAATTGGTATCTTATTTCTGCCTGATTTCAACACTTTTAACCAACACAACTGGTTAAAAATTTGCAGCACAGTATCATTTTCCAACATTATTATGGAATATATATGATATTCTTGATAAATTATTTGCTTGCATTTTTTGTTAATGCAAGCAACATTGGTGTTAGTATGTCACTCCATACAACTGCACCAGTCAGTTTACCATAATTTGTTGCATATATGAGCCTAATAGAAATGACTGTTGCCATTTAATTAAACTGCCACACAGAGCTTAAAGCATGGCCATGCTTAGGGACCTGTAGCTTGCACATTCAAGAAGCAATGTGGAATTTTATTTAGAATCAGGACCTCTATCTGCAATCGTTTCATAGTTAGCATGCAGCAATACATGCGACCACTCGTAATCAAAATGCAGAAAATAATATGAGACATACAAAAGCAAATAAACTGCACAGCGTGTAGTTTAAATCACACATCCTAGCCACTGTTTTAGGCTAACTCAACCCTTTAGGAACTTCCGCTACTTCACTCTTATAAAACTGATCTATTGATGTCTAATATTATGACCTGATAAGTATTGCAGAAATATAAACAACATTCATCATATAGCTAAACATAAAATGGCTAGTAGCCTATATTTCATCATGCATAATTGAATTCCTGAGTTCTGTGAAAGAGATAACATTTTCAGCAGAGTAAATTGAAACCTACACATGGGCTTATAAACTGATAAATTACACAGTAGCCAATAATGTATTTTTATCCCCCATAAGATTACTGGGAGCGCATGTAGAAACCCCATTATGATACATGGTGTGCCACAAATGGACCACCCAGGGGGATTTGATATCACACATGTAAATTAATTTCACAGGGAAATAGCCAGAATAGCTACTTTCATGCTCAGTTACAATAAATGTAATATATGAGACACTTTCATGCTTTGAATCAGAAAAGAAACCAATGGAAAATCCCTCGTGCTATTTTCACTGCACATTGCATTTCAATATAAAAAGCATACTGGCCATGTGTGTATTAACTGGTGAATGTTTATTATTATCATGCTGATAAAACATTTATCCTATGGTAACAAGCATTTAAAAGATAAAAGGTTCATTCCCCACCACAACTTGCATTTTCATTTTGCATAATATTTCTAATATAACAAGATTCAGCCTTGACGTTCTGTTTTGGTGTCACATTAAAGCAACTGGGACATACAATATTGTTATAAATGCAAGTATTTCATTGCCATTGCTAATAAGGTGTGCTATTATTATCATACTAATACAGTATTTGTCCCTTGTCACTGTGTTGTAAGCGTGCATTTATCTTTTATCAGCAGTTGTGACCTGACCAACCTATGGCACATAAAATCCAAGGTGATCAAATTACAAATATGAGCATGAATTTAACATACAATATTTTGAGCGTATAAGGGCACAAGCCAACACTGAAATTGACATTGATGTAAAATATGAATTGCCTTAAAGTTAACTGTGACAGTCCAAGGATGTGCTCATTTTTACCCCATAATGAGATAAGGTCTTAGAGTGGATACTAAATCTAATAAATCAAGTTAATCAGATATTCTGTGGGACAATTCTGTGGCCGAAATGGAATTAATTCACAACTCAGCACTCATAGCTTCCCACTGATAAGAATATAGTTAATTATTATTCATTGTATTAGCTCTTGCATTATGAAACATAGAAAGCGGATACTGGGCACGTATTTCAATTCCACATTTACACCGACATTGTATTAACCTATAGATTAACCTTTTCACTCCACAAGCAGACCTCAGCTGGTTCGTTGGTGTGATAAATGACCATATGTGTATGAACTGTGTGAATGTTTGACTATCATAGGATGGTAGGGCAGGCTGTAAGGCACAGCACTGACTCACCCCATGTTGGACTGAAACAGAATGAACGTAATCATCCATAACTGTGCACACGTAATGATAACGCCTGGTTGGAGTTACCAGGAAATAGCACAAAGCAGCAGGTGAAACTAGTGGAAATAATGCATTAGAATCTATAATACCGCCTATCATTAGTTCACACAAGGAGTCAAGGCTAAACTGTGGGACCCATTTTAGATCATGAAACAAATTACATGCTGTTTTAGCTGTGTTTATATCCCAGTTATGCTATGCCCAATTATTATACAAGAGGAAACCTATTTTCTCAGATGTTAAAGGTGCATTGGGCAACCTTTCTAGTGGAGAGTCCATCACCTGCTTGTCTCCATGGAGATGTTATATATATATATATATAGTTGTGTCCCTTGAGATAAATTTAATCTCTACCGTGGAACACTCTAGACCAGTGCTTCTCAAATAGTGGGGCGCCCCCCCTGGCGTGATGCCAGGGGGGGCGCGTATGACCCTGGGAAACATGTTTTTTTGCTGTACTGTACTAGAACTAAGTGTAATTGCACATCAACAACAGTAGTTGGCAGTGGCGTTCTCACATGCGATTTACGCACAGTCTCACCATTAACAGAACATCCTCTGTCACAGAAAAAACACGTATATTCCACTGAGTCGTGTCCTTTAGTCCGACAGAAGCTGACGCATCAGTGGCACAAGGAGAGAGCGTTTTTTTTTCAGTGCTTTTAGCTTATGCAAATGAGGTGGTTTTAAGTTTCATTTCTGTAAAACGTAAACAAATGTGCGCAAAGCTGCATTAAAAACACATTAATATTTGAGTCCTCAGTGCAGTCTTTGTTGTAAGTTTCTTTCTTTTTTTTTGTTTATAATGTTAATAAAAGGATACAATGGTGTTCTCATAACAATTTTCTAGACAAATAATACTATTTATAGTCGCGCGCAGGAAGGGGGGCGTGAAATATTTTCTTCTTCCTAGGGGGGGCGTCACAGAAAATAATTGAGAAGCACTGCTCTAGACAAAGCTTATTGCTTTCTCCATGGAGACAAGCAAGTGAAAAAGCTGCTCACTGCACCTTTAAACTTCCATCTTTTACATATGATAGCAACATCACTATGCATGTTTTAATAGTTTCCGTCGGGCACTTTTGAGGTGTGCCGTGGACTCTCTCCTAATTGGGTTGGAAATAATCATGTTACGCTGTTGAATGCCTAAGCTGCATCAAAAGACAGTGCCATGTTCTTACTTGCATACACAGAGTTAAACACACACCATCACACACAGCCACACAGCCCAGGGCCTCCCACAGCTGCTGGACCCAGGACGCCAACACGATGACAAATGACAACAAGTGGAGAGAAAGCAGAGTGAAGATATTCAAAACATAAAGCATACATTTGGGGTCTTTATTATAAGCATTATATACTGCATTAGTATGTTGATTACACATATACATAATTTTTACTGACAGTGTAGCGCAAAAAATATCAGTGGCACAAAGTAAGTTGACGGAATCCCATTTCTACATTAGTACTTTTGAAATCTGTTGTGGAAGTATCAGTTTTTTGTATCTTCTTATGACCAGCACTCCTATATGTTTCTTTTGTTGGAGTGAAGTCACCAAATGAATTACATAAACCTTCAGCAACACAAGTTCTTGTGAATAAACTTCATTAACATATGGTGTTGTCTCTCTTTTGTGTAGGCGTCACGCCCTGTGGGGGTGGGGTTCTGTGATGGTAACCATGGTACCCGGCAGTCGCTATGTCTGCAGCAGTCATGCCCAGGAGGACGAGTCCAATGACCGCGAGGAGAGGATTTTAGCTGTGCTGGGGATCATCGGAACTGTGCTCAACCTGCTAGTGGTCATCTTTGTTTACATCTACACCTCTGTCACTTAAGACTAGGAAGCTAAGACACACAGGGCACATGCACCTGTGGACTTCCTCTTTAACAATTCATTCACTTTGAGTGGTCGAGTGAGTGTCACATCTGAGTATTAGCCATAATGTTTGCACCTGGCTCCAAGTGAAACACAGGGCTATTTGTAGGTGAAAGTAAATCTAGACTTGGAGATTTTGCACCCAATGCACGCTGTAAATTCAACTGCCAGAAACATCACAACACTGAAATGATCATGGGAGACATGAAGTGAGTGTCTTAAGTTCACTAAAACTTATTCTGAAATAAAGTGAAAACATTTCTTCCCCTTTGTAGCTTTACAAAAAAACGTTTACATGGAACTAACGTGTTCGTACCTGAGCACCCCGGAGGAGCGCTTCCTGGCTGTGCTGGGGCTGATTGGGATAGTGCTGAACCTCCTCCTGTTACTGTTTGTGTATGTGTACACCTCCATCTGACACATGTAGCAGAACAAGCCTTAGCTATTGTGGCTCTTACCACACTTGCCACTCTAGTCTTTGATAATTGTGACTATAGAAAAGTTTGAGGATTTAAAATGAGGATGAAACATTGCTAACCTGCTAACATTTAACATGGAGCAAGATGCTATAGATATGCCTCTTTTAGCAGCTCAGCACAACAGCTCCAGGCTCTCTGTGAAATGGTCCTGTGCCAGAATTGTCATTTGTGTTTTAGCGTCCCTTTTGGGAGAGTGGTGCAAGCCAAAGCGGGACCATTGTGCAAAACCGAGACAATGCTTAGTGAAGAAACACAGCATTCAATCTATTACGCTGGGACATCAAAAGAGATCCACTCTAAACATGAGGCTGAATGCCAAACATGCTCTACGAGGAGGCACTGACAGGCCCAAAAGCAACAGCAAACCAGACGTCTCCCTGAGATTGAGTTACGATGATTTGATGGAAGAGACGTATCGCTATGGATACGATGTGAAGTTTAAGCTGTACTGTTCAGACATTGGAGCTACAGTAATATACTCTGACATGAAAACATCAGGAGCCCGTCTAAACCTTCATTTTTTCATGGCGATCCTCCTCTCCACCAACAAGTTGACACCTGAAAAAACATAAAGGGAGCTTCCAGCATAAAGATTATTGATGAATTTATGTTTGTGCACCTAGCCAAATGAACACAATAATAACAAACACTTAACTTTTTTTCCTCAAAGACTATTAACTGCTCACTGGCTGTAATTTTCTTGCAACTATTTCCATGATAATTGTAGTGTAATCATTCAAGTTCAATTATATATGATGTTCCTCATTGTTCTAGTATGACTGTTTTGTTTCTTTTGGAGTGACATGGATTCTGTACAAATACAAGAAAGTGTAGCAAGTGCAAAACATACGTACATGGAGGTGTGAGCACAGTCTATTTTTATAAACCGAAAGACATTTTGTTCCTATGCATATGTACATGCTTTGTAAAGATATCAACATGCCTGCCATATACAAAAGAATTACTATTATCTTGTACACGCCAATGAATTTTGTATTCACATTATAGTGCACTTACTCTACTTTGATTTGCAAGTATAGCAGCTATAGCTTATCTATGGACCTAGTATATTCTTCCAGTGGTTTGATGAACCGCTAACATTAAGGCAGCTTTCCACTTATAAAAAATGTATTTCATTATATTGTATGACAGCTTTTTATTTAGAAATGCCCCCAACTCTTACTTTGTAGATAGCACAAGAGAAAGTATATCTCTTTTCATAAGGTTATTATGATACTGCTCATTCAACTAAATCCAGCCCTGGGCAACCACACGTTCACTCTCACATCCACTAACTGTACGCAATTTGTTGAGCTAAATTTGTCAGCGTGCTACAAAGTGCCACGTTTCATTTGTCAGAACCATACCGGCTCTTGATAAAAGACTTCCAATGTCTGTCTAGTCCTCAAGGTTCTGCCATACTGCCATCCAAAGTGTCTTCTGTATGTTGTGTGTACATGGTTTCTCATTTATTTGGTCTTCCACTGGCTAAACCTTGCTGACTTCTTCTAACTATTCATGGGTTTCAACTTCTTGCTACTGGGAGGCATTTTGAGTACATTTCACCATGCAAAAGAAATAATGTTTGTTTTGAATTGTTGATCGCTATGGCAAAAGTGCTAACTACTCATAATTTTGAAACCCATGTATAGCCGCAGCCTTCATTGTGCCAAAACTTGATGATGAAGAAAATACCATGATATGCAGACCAAAATAAAATGTACTGCCCACTGACTATTTATATAACATTGCATACATAACAATTAAGATGGACATAATCCTTTTGGCTTTTCTTTTCAGAACTTATTTTGTCCTTTAGTGTTTACATTATGATTTGTTAATACAGCTCTGGAAAAAAAATAAGAGACCACTGCAAAATTATCAGTTTTTCTGATTTTACTACTTATAAGTATGTGTTTGGGCAAAAGGAACATCTTTGTTTGAGTCTATAAACTACTGACAACATTTCCTCCAAATTCCAAATAAAATATTATCGTTTAGAGCATTTATTTGCAGTAAATGACAAATGGTCAAAATAACAAAAAAGATACATGTTTTCAGACCTCAAACAATGCAAAGGAACAAGATAAATTCATTTTAAAACAACATAATACTAATGTTTACACTTAAGAAGAGTTCAGTAATCAATATTTGGTCCAATAACCCTTATTTTTAATCACAGCTTTCATGCGTCTTGGCATGCTCTCCACAAGTCTTTCACATTGTTCTTGGGTGACTTTATTCCACTCCTGGTGCAAGAAGTGAAGTAGCTCAGCTTTGTGTTTGTGTTGGAATTCAACAGATGCTGGAATGGAATGGCTGTAATACATGTAGAGATGCTGATTTCAGAAAAAAATCCAGTGATCTCTTATTTTTTTCCAGAGCTGTATGTCAGTGTGCTGTTATTTTAGTAAATTATAGAAAAGTAACTCTCTTGTACCTACGTATTACACATTAAAGGTCAGAGCTAGCAGTCTGGTCTACAAAGAATTCAAAAATAGCCAGTCAACACCTCAGTCTAGACACTCCTCATACATACACATATTATAAGTTAAAATAGGGTGAGCCATTGGTCATACACCTGGGACTGCAGAATCAAGTTTCTCTCCAGGTTCCAGATGTTTCATAATTTTGCAAATACATGCCAACCCAATGTTTATTCCACTGGAAATTTGACTTATTCAAAGTCGTGTTGTCTGCCAAACTAAATGAATTTGCTTTCCAGTGCATGAGTTTGTTTTTAGCTTGGGAGCACATGGCCACAGTCCGTGTGACAAAAACAAGAGAAAACGTCTATTTGTCATTTATAAAGATTTGAAGCTCAAAGCTAAATTTATTCTGTTAATAGTTTTGTAAAATATATTTAAATATTTGTTTTCTGAATTATCACTATGGAAGATTAGTCACTGGCGGTGCCTTTTATAGAGGAAATTACTGTATGTGAAAGGCCTATGTAAGAGTTACAGTATTCTGACTAACATTCCAGATAGAGTTAAGCAAGTAAAAATACAAATCCAATAAAATGCTTGCTTTGCTTCAGATCTTGGTCTAATGGCTTCAACTGAAATACAAGGCAGTGCAGACAGTGCGATGCAAACCTGGAGAGGTATAAATGAACTAATGCTGTGAAATCTGGTGTATTTTCATGTAATGTTTATATAAATATACTTTATGTAAAGATGTAATGCCAATAAAATTAATTAACTTCTCCTTTGAAAAGTGTTTGTATATAAAGTGCTGCCAATCACAACCTGCTCCCATACCTGTCAACCCCTTTATTTTTGTTCATATTCCCTTCTCCTTTTAATAAACCCTAAATCCATCGCAGCAGCAGAACCTTCAGCTGCTCTATGTAACATTTCTGGTGGCCACCTGGTTGTTTCCATGACAATGTTATTGTTTTGAATGTTCCTTCGTATGGCATTAAAAAACAATCTCCATCGTAACAGTTAGCACAACCACGCCAAGTTACAGGTCAGATATGTGGAGAGGCAATGCCACAGTAACACAGGATTTGTTGTGCAATTAAAATAAAATACCTGTAATTAGATAAATGCAAGGTAGAAGGTTTAATACCACACTAAGGAGAATATATATATATATATATATATATATATATATATATATATTAGGGCTGTCAAACGATTAATTTTCTTGATCGCAACTAATCTCAGAAATTTCATAGTTAATCGCGATTAATCGTGATTTATTTTGCATGTTTAAAATTGATATCTTGCAGTAAGACCGTTCGAATCTAAAGTTAAACTCACAATGCAAAGTATTTCTCACCATTTTTTTTATTTCAAAAAAGTGCAGAGAAAGGAAAAAGTAACAATGAACCAGTAATAGTGCTTACTTTGAGAAATTGTAAATAAATGATTGAAGCCCGCTCGAGCTGCCTACGGATGCGTAGAAGGAACAAAATACTAGCAAACTCAAAATAGCGCGTTTAACCGACAATGAGTTTAATTAATACAACCAAATGAGCTGCATATGGATGGTAGAATTGCGGAAAATGCTGGCAAACTCTGATCGCGATTAAAAAAATTGTTCGCGATCATAACTTACATTAATCTAATCGCGATTAACGCGTTAATATTCCCAGCCCTAATATATATATATATATATATATATATATATATATATATATACGCTGTTACGGTTTTAATGCCAGGAATGGCATTGTTACTTTTCACACATGTAGTAATTACACATAGTTGTTCCATTTTCTTTTAAATATGCTCAATAAACAATAATGGTAATTTGTTCGGGAACTGAACTGGAGTATCACTGGCACATATAAGGACACATTTGTCAGAGGTTTTTTTGCAGTCTACAATCTTTTATCCTCCCTTGCATTGTTGAGAATATTTCTATCTTGTGTAGGCGAGTGAGAAAGATTGCCTTGGTTTAGGAGACCCTATGAAATGAGTTGGAATAACTAAATCAGGGCAGCGTGCAGAGTGCTTGTGTGTGCACTCACTTTTTTATCAGCACAGGGAGACTTGTGGAGCCACTCCTCTGGGCTTTTTCCATCCCTGGTTTCTTCTTCCAGATGTCGGTGAGCCGCATCCTAATTGTGTGTTCTTCCTGAGCGCACTGCGGTGGTATGAGAAAAAGGTGCATTATGTAACTTTTCCGGTAGAGGGCCCGCCAGTTGCTTGTTTCCATGGAGATTATTGCTTTGCCTGCAGTGTTCTAAAGTATGGCATTAACTGTATCAGTCTCCAAAGAGACAAGCAGGAGACGCCACCAGGCCAATTTATAGAAATCTTTGAAGAGGCATCGCCATTCCCAGCAATAATGCTTTTGAATGTTTTTGAGCAATAAAAACACCTAGAAATGAATAAATACATCTTATACAATACCATATTGTGGAACATTACAGGTGAGCCACTCGCATTTCCATGGTAGCAGACTCCCAACAGATAATGTGTGATAGGGTGCTTAAAAATCACTGTACAGATTATGATTGTCAGGGGAATGCATTCAGATTCATAATCTAGCACAAGAATGTAAGAAATTCACTGTTCACTGTGTGTGAACATTAAATGAATATTATGTGTTGTTATATTTTTGTACTATGGTATTTTTCAGGTTGAGGGTCTGCCATCTGCTTGTCTCCATGAAAATGTTAGTGCTCTGCCTGAAATGTTCTACGATATGGCATTAAACAAATCTATCAAATCAAATCAAAGTCAGCTTTATTGTCAAAAAACATATGTACAGGTTGCACACACAGGATTTGAAATTGCAGCGCTCCCTAGGCCCACAGTGAACATAAAACATCTGATAAACAAGATAATAAACACCACGACTAAAACGTCACATACACATGTAGCAGAAGTACAGTAAACTTGTATATAATGCAAATAAGTAAAACACAATGTGTGGTGTAATAAAGCTCAAATGATGTCATTTAAGCAGCAGTGTCACTGGGGGAGGGGGGGCAGGGCAGGGAGAGAGTTCAGCATCCTGACAGCTTGGTGGATGAAGCTGTCTTTCAGTCTGCTCGTCTTTGCCCTGAGGCTCCTCAGTCTCCTTCCTGATGGCAGCAGACTGAAGAGGCAGTTTGATGAGTGGGTGGAATCACCCAGAGGGCTTTGCGGGTGCAGTAGATGTCCTGCAGGGAGGGGAGAGAGACACCCACGATTCTCTCAGCTGCTCTCACTACTTGGTGTAACTTTTTTCAGCAGGACACGGTGCAGGTGCCATACCACACAGTGATGCAGCTGGTGAGGATGCTCTCTGTGGTGCCTCTGTAGAAGGTGCTCATGATGGGAGCTGGGGCTCTGGCTCTCTTCAGCTTGTGGAGGAAGTAGAGTTGCTGTTGGGCTTTACTGGCCAGTGATGCAGTGTTCTTTGACCAGGAGAGGTCCTCAGAGATGTGCACACCCAGGAACTTGATGTTGCTTACTCTCTCCACAGCAGCCCCGTTGATGGTGCCCTGGAATATCCAGTCTCTACTGAGTCAAATGCGTAATGTAGCTGTTAACTTAAAAAGTAACACTAAATGACATCACAAGGTGGAACAGAGCATTTTGAGCGTCTGAGATGTAGATAGACTAATAAACCAGGATTACTCAAACATGTGTGAATGAAGCAAAACACAACTCCAGGTATGTTTTTGAGAAGGTAACGACATTACAAATAACACGACTTAATGCTCACAAGAATCCATTTGTGTAATATAAGATCTTTAATGTTGACATTACTTTTTTGAGAATTGTAGCATTGTTATTCTATTCTTATCTGGATCTCATTCCCCACAGATAAAATAGCTTTTTGGCTATGCTTACAGAAGACTAGCCTGTGATTTGTCTGAAACTATACGAGTGGACATTTGCAGTTGTTCCCCCTATGGTTAGACAGTGGCTGTAGCAGACCTGCACTGCTGTGTTCAGCCTTGTTCATCCAGCCAGATAAACTAACAGCATGTCCTCCAGTGCTCCCTGCCCACGACCACTGACCTGTACTGCCCCCATAACAACCCCAAAGACCACTACATAATGAGGCATGCACAAATAATGCAATAACCTAAGTCCACAGTACGAAAATCCTGCCGCTCTTTTAATGCTTAGGTCTATTATCTTTGCTGTTCCTATTTTAGTCTTTAGTTAGTCAACTCAAGCATGAGCCCCATTGCTGGCGACCATTGAGCCTGGAGCTACTGTCATTGGAATGAGGAAAGATGTTTTATGTAAACACTAATATAATGTCCTACTTGCCTGTTGAGTGTAACAGTACTCAAGGACAGCTTGTCAAGCTTGTAGGGAAAGAGCCTGAGTCACACGTGTATGCACATATGAACTGTCCCCATATGCACAAACCATACCAATCTGAAAAGCACTATTCACAATGTATTATTTCTCACAGATAGAATGAATATAGGGGTGACTCAGATTGTATAGTGCACATCCAGGAAACAAACCCTGGCAGTTCAAATCCTGATCTCTAATCGATGTGTTCACCCATATTAAAGCATATTTGAATTAGTGTCTTTGGAGAGGCTGTGGCTATGACTTACCACTGGGAAAATTACTGATGAGGTGAAGAATTTATATTTTATGTATTATTGTTTTTGTGTGGAATTTGCCAAAGTACATCAGTGTACTTCAGTATTTATTACATTTCATAGAAAATAAGGTTTTGTTCAGATCAATCAAATTCACCAGTGAAATGAGTTGGCTGAATGTCTCTCCCCATGTCCATACAACACCAGGTATTATAACATTAAAAGCAAAAACAATCTCTAAAGCATAATGGGCATAAATGTTTGGGTAAACAATATCAAGAAAAAGATTAACTGTGATTAGACACAGTTAATCTTCATTTCAATTCAATTATATATTAAAATCTCACTCTCCAGCCATCACGGTTCATCATTTGCCAGTGTCCTAAATGTTTTCAGGCATCATTCCAAATTACTCAGCTGCTTAACCCACATACAAACAGACACAGATGCACAGGAGACAGAGTGACATACATCTGTGAGAAGCGCTATATAAATAAAAAAACTTACTTACTTACCAGTGGTGATAAGTACAGTAATGCAAACTACCAAACGCAGTAAATTTGAAATCTCAAAGGACTCATTACAGATGCATTAGTATCCCATGGGAGTGAATGTGAGTAACTGTAATTATAATAAGTTAAAAGTGAATAAAGGCTGAAAAAGAGAAATATTATGAAAATTAAGGCTTCTACAAATAAAGTGTATTATTAAAATCCAAAATTAGCTTAATAATGCCGTCTTAAATAAGGTCTTTTGGCACATGTTTTAGACTCTGTATAGTCAAGATACCTGTTACGATTAACACATTAAGATTATTTTCATAATCAACTATTCATAATTATTCTGATTACTTGTTGCAGCCCTGGTTAAAACATACTTGGTTAAACATGGTTTCAGTGGTTGGGAAGTGAATAAAAAAAAAGAGTAATAGTAGTAATAAACATCGTAAATAGGAAATTCTCATAAACATAAGAGACTTAGATTATCAAGAAATATTGTTGAAAAATGTGAAGGCTTATACCATATACATCATATAAAGTCATGGCAAAATGTTTACCATTAACTTTGCAACAAGGCCACAGATCACTGAGCTGTATGCACTTTCTGACCTAAATTAACATTTCACCTTTGACCTGTTGAGTTCTGTAACAAAGCCCCAAAGGACCTCTCTTCAAACCAAATGTGATTGATGGGAATGTACCACCACCCATTGTCCATTGTCCTTACACTGTCACTTTATTTTATGCAAAATTATGATGATTTGTAACTTCTTTTACAATCGTTTTTCAGTGCATGCAGTATGTACTTAGTAGTAGTGTGTGGCCATCGCAAATCCATACAAATTTGAAGATGATCT
The DNA here is from genome assembly GCA_036785185.1 of Paratrypauchen microcephalus. Lineage (NCBI taxonomy): Eukaryota > Metazoa > Chordata > Actinopteri > Gobiiformes > Gobiidae > Paratrypauchen > Paratrypauchen microcephalus. The sequence goes on along the minus strand of JAVJIX010000054.1, from coordinate 3,389,947 downwards.
CAAAACCAACAGGACCTCCCATCACCCCCAAAAAGGGGTGTGTCATTAATATTTGAGGAGTCTTGAGTCCTTGGGTATATATTGTCTACTTGAGACAATGCAAAGCAACCAAGACAACAGTTCATTTCACAGTGTGGAGACATTTGTAGCAGTGGAGAGATTTTAATTCTAATGCCTAAATTTGGGACCATATAGTTCTAAGAAAATAATACATTATTATTATTAAACATTATTTTGTCCTTAAACATTTTCCTTTTTTGTAAATGTTCAACTTCACCAAATATGGACTTGGATAGAAGAAATAAAAAAGAAACTAGCAACAACGAGGTAAGCAACTGTTTTTTTTTTTTTTAAATGGTACTTGTTTTGAGTTGGTGTGTCTATAATTATTTTAACATTTGTAAAATTCAAGCCACATGAAGTAAAGTCTTTTTGGAGCATGGGAGGAACAAACTGTACAAGCTAGTCTCCATCTAGTGGCAGAGGCTGGTATAACATGCTTTATTAGACAAGGCAATAATTCATGCATAATTATATTGTATTATTATAACATGACATTTTATAATGCTTATAATAATTTATAAATGCCAAACAATCAATATAATTATAAATAAATAATGTTAATATTAAAACTGTAGTGAGCAAATCTGTTTAAAGAAATATGTTTATACTTGTATATGCTTTGATATGTCCTACACTAAGCAATATAATCACATACAGTATATGCATGTGTTATTTCCCCAGGAGGATGGTCCACCTGTCTACTGCGGGGTGGACACTGACTACATATTTGGCCTGGTGGGCATCATAGCCACAGTCCTGAACCTGCTGGTGGTGGTGTTCATCTATCTCAACACACCAGACTGACAATGTGCACTCACATTAGATTATGACCAGCTGTATGCATAAATCTGTCTTTTGTAACCTAGCCCATTGTTTCAAATGTTAATTTAAGGTTTAATGTTTGTAAATGTTAAATATCTTTGAAAATAATCAACTACATGCTTGGCATTCAGTACAAAATCTACAGTATTCTTTTGGATGATGTTTTAATATTAATTGAAAATACAGGTTCCAATTGTTATTGAAAATATGACTAACCAGCTTAATGTGTCATTTTTACATGTTTGTAGTGTATATTGTAAGGGCATGATAAAATTCAAAATATTATTGGAATTTCAATAAATGGCTAACAACAAATTAGACAACTTAAAAGAAATATATTCTTAAAGGGGGAAAAAAATTGTTTGCCTTTTATTTCATTTAGGGGTCAGTGAATTTATTATCATAAATAAATGCATGTCATGGACACAGTTATAATTCTCAATACTGTTATTACTAATCATACTCACATATCCACTTTTTTTCAAACATAGCCCTGGGTAGCAATGTATTATTTTTATGCATTTATTTTTTCAAATCTTACAGAATAAAAAAAACTATTATTATTATTATTATTATTATTATTATTATTATTATGGATCAGGATATCGGAGATCTTGCACTCTCTGTTTGCCTCATGTTGATGTCGGGCAGGATTTGGCAGCTGGTGATGATGTCGATTTTCTCTGACACAGCCTTGAGGTCATCCAGAATCAGGCGGATGCTGTGGGATGCATTGATGATGGCACTCTGAGATGCATTTAGCTGGATAGTTGCAGTGTGAATCTTGTAAACATAACAATACAATGAACTTCAAGACTCCTCTAATGTGATTAACAGTACATTCATTTGATGAGGATCTGCCTACCTCCCTACTGGCATTTCCATATACATGACGAAGGGCTTGACCCACATCAGAGTACAAATGGTGATTAGACTCCTGCAGCTTCTGTTGCAGCAGTGTGTCACCTAAAATAAAATCATTTAACACGTTAAGAGTATTCCTACTAGCAATTCAATGATTAAACAAATTACTGAAAAAAATGTAATATGTATAAATAAAGTATGTTTATTCTCAAACCACAAACTTTTTCTTTAAAAAAAAAAATCTGATTAATAAGGGAATGGGGGCATCAATAGGACCCACACAAACAAAGGCAGAACATCCAAACTGTGAAGAGAGCATCATTATTCAGCTGATCCAATCCATATGTACAATTTTTGAACTGCTACTGCTCCTGTGTGTATATAATATAGTGGGTAGCTCACCGTGTCGTTGGTGTGTGGGGCTGGGTCTGTCTTCCACCACTGACTGGATATCGGGGTGGTCTCTGACTACAATGAGAGGAGGCAGGCCTTTCTTGAAGATCTGAGCACTCTCCTGACTCACTGTAGCGCCCTGATGTGGCTGCTCCTCGCCCTCGCTGTCTGTTTCTGATGCCTCCCCTGGAACCTGAGCAGAGGTAGAGGGAAATTATTGATGATCTAATAACCACATAACGCCATAATAAAACAAATGCACAGAATACGAGGATAAACCTTGGCTCCGGCAGTTTGAGGCGGAGGCAGAGATGTGATGTACACTTCATCATCCGAGTCTGTTTCAGAGGCTTCCCCCTGCACAACTATCGGGTACCTGGACATAACTGAATCACAACACAAAAAATGAACAAACCTTGTGTCATGTATTAATGTTAACGGAATGATAAAGTCGTAGAAAACGAGGATATAAAAGTCAAACCTTTAGTACAACGTTACAAATAAGAATCACGTGAGCCTTCAGGAAGTCTGTTTTAACAGCCAATCCGATGCCGCGCTTCTGTGTCACGTGCACTTCGGCGTGTGCAGCTATTGGTCGAAGGAAGAGTTCCCGGAAGCGTCGCTGTTGTGCTTGTTGTGTGCGGTTGTGTTGCGATCATTTCAGGGATATTTCGCAGGTATGCTCATCTAAATGTTTTATCTGAACATAAATGACGTATATACAAATTACACATAAAAAGATACACGCTGATGAATCTCATCCCATGCACAACTTTCAAAACAAACCACACGAAATCAGGCAAACACTATGCTAGCGTATGCTAACCAGTTACAGGGCTATTATTAGGTGATATGGCAATATTTAACATGTGACTGATTTCAGGATGTTATTTGTCATTAATGTTTCATATCGATGTGTGATTTCAGAAATGGCCGATGAGGTTCTGTTTGAATTTCTCCACATGGAGATCGTTTCACACGTTTACAAGGAGCAGCAAGCCAATAAAGGGGAAATGGACAACAAGGTGGGCTTGTCTTTGATTAAATTAAACATCTGTGCGTGAGTTTCGTTGTTCTGATGTATTGTTCTGATAGAAGACAAAAGTCATTCACTGGTACATTATTATAACAATAGTTATTTTAATGTCCCTATGCCAAATTACTTTCTGCTGTACTGTACATATGTTGTAGGAAAGAGGTCAGTGTATATCAGTTCTGGAGAACATGGGCTTCAGAGTTGGACAAGGGATTATTGAACGGTGCTTGTTCCTTCCATATTAATTATGTGCATCTATAATGAATTCCCCTTTTGGAGCCCATTGCATTATGCTTGTACTGCACAGGCTCACCCGAGACTCTCCCAGCTTTAAAGACGAGCTTGATATCATGAAGTTTATCTGTAAAGACTTCTGGACAAAGGTGTTCAGGAGGCAGGTTGACAACCTCAGAACAAACCACCAGGTAAATGTCCTCAGTGAGTGTGATTGTTGCAATTTGTTTGTGTGTATTGTTTGCAATAATGCACAATAATGCAATAATATTTATTGCAGTAATGCAATAATGCACAAGTCGTTTCATGTGACTGTTCATGTCTGTTTCCAAAGGGCACTTATGTACTTCAGGACAACAAATTCTCTTTATTAACTCAGTTATCCAATGGGAAGCAGTACCTAGACCAGGCACCAAAGGTTCGATTACACATTTTAATGAAATATTATACACATACTACTTGTCTAATTTAAAATATTAAATGTTGATTTCACCTTTTATTTGTTTGCATCAGTACCTAGCTTTTTCATGTGGAATAGTGAGAGGAGCGCTGTGTAACCTGGGATTAGAAAGTGTTGTAACAGCTGAAGTGTCTATAATGCCATCATGTAAGTAAGGTTGATGATGACCAAAACACATCATCCCTATAACGCGTCAATGACACTACTTTATTTTTATTCCTCTTCAGGTAAATTCCAGGTTGTGATCCAGAAGTTATGATTGTTTTGTTGTTGTTGTTTTTTGTCATACTGTATAACAGAATGCATTTTGTTTGTTTCAAGAACAGAAGAAAAATGTATTCATCAAATTCATAAAACTACATAATGTATAGTGCAAAACATGGTGCATTCCCTGATGTTTACATGTTGATTTTTAAGATCGTTGTTTGACACCAGTTCAAAGAAATGAACTTTTAACCTTGTTAATATAATAAGTCCAAATCATGTAGTGGTTACACATTCTTAAAACACCCTACACTTATCCCTAGTATGCGTTAAGAGTTAAACAAAATATTTTAAAGGTCCCATGGCATGAAATTTTCACTTTCTGAGGTTTTTGAACGTTAATGTGAGCTCCCCTACCCTGTCTAAACTGAGCATTTGCTGTCCTTTTCTGCGTTAGAAAAAAACACAGCTCAAACAGGCGATTCTGAACAAGGCAACAATGTTAAATCACATCAAAAAAAGAAATGCAAATGCAGTTCCACCACCGTCTGGATGTCCACCCCCTGTCTCTGGAAATCACGCCCAGAGAGTTTGGACCGCGAAGGAGCTACGCAATGCGAAATGCGTTTTTAAAATTTGCCTGGAGGCACGTGCGAATGTTTCTAGGCTCGGAAGTCCTTTACCCGACCCTCTGGACCTCTGAAACAACAGTGGTTTAATTTTATTTTCTGTGAAAATGTGTTTTTTTCATTGAAATTCCTCTCCTTTCTTCCTCCGCGCTTAAAACGCGGAAGTGGGTGACGGCGCACAGTAACAAGGAACCAGCGGCGTATTTGCCACCCCCCCCCCCCCACCCCCTCCTCTAACCTATCTGTCCTTCTCATTTGCATTCAAGCAACAAGGCCCAGAATGAGTTGTTCAGAGAGGGATTTTCTGACTCTGACTGTGTACATGTGTCTTTCTCATGCACTGAGTGTTGATTTTGAGGAAGGATTCATTTACAGTATTAGGGAACATTAAGGCACCATATAAAAGCATCAAGAAGTACCATGTCATGGGACCTTTAAGAAATTTTCTTAAATCCTTATTATTACGACGTAGCATTATTATGTATATTCCATAATGCTTTGAAAAATCCCAAGAAGATTACACGTTGTCATGAATCTTAATGTATTAAGTATTTATTAAAGTCAATTAAAAGAGTACAAATGGAATGGTTGTTTGGTCACATAATGTAGATGCTTTATGGCACCACTAGAGGGACACATTTTACAGTCTGGTGCATTTCCTGCTCTGCCTTGATGCATCTAAAGTTCTGGAGTTGAAAGGGAATACAGTGGAGGGTTAAAATGCTTGTAAAAAAACAACCCCCCCCCATTTTATTTGTCATTTAAGGTGCTTTCCAGTTTTGTTAATGCTTTTCAATTTCCTCAAATATTAAAGTACTCAAAGTTAATCTTCTAATACTTAAAACATGATAATACAGCCACGGGGTCCTATATTCCTCTGAACTTGATAAGTGTTGAAATTTAAATAAAACTTGTATTTTCCACACTGTAATTCCAGTTATTTAGTAAACATCAAAACAAAGGAAGCGTCTTAATATATGCTTAAAAAAATAACATAAATTAAAGCATACTTCCTTTTTTCTGTAAAATGTAACATATAATTGCATCGGACTAGCCTTGATTGCCTTGTTTCGTGCAATTCATTAAACACTTTACTCAAATCCTCTCTGAGAAAAAAAAATAGAAATGGGGATTAGCAAGGAAAAGTCTTTGGAATGGGGGTGTGTGGGCTGAACTGCTGGCCTATTGGAAGACTGGAAGAGAAGAGATTTGAAAAAACGAACAAGGGTAAAATGAGGAGAAGAATGAAGAGCTACTACAGGAGGCTCTGGGGGAATGAAAGAACTTTATTAAAGGGGAGGGACCAGGTTTGGGGAGTACAGAGGAGAGAGGAGAGATTATGGTGAGGTTCCAGCTGGAAGTAACACATTTGAAAACACTACTTTTGGGGCTGCTTGTATATTAAGTACTGTCAATTTTACTTGGAATATTTTATTGTGTATATACAGATAAGTACTTGTAAACGGCATCTTCAAGTGCATAAGTAAAAAGGCACTCTACAACTCTTCCTCCTTTCTTACATGGTCTATATATAATTGCCATATAATAATTAGCCAACTAATAAAACAATTGGTTGACTAAGATGCCATCAGCTGGGTAATCGACTAAAAGGCTAAAGAACTACAGCCTTAGAAAGTGGATTAGATAAAAAGTTTGCATTGTTTCACTCACACAGATTATAAGATTATACCATTGAGATTTTTGTGTGTTATTTTTTATTATACGTCCCATACAACACAAAATCAACTCGTGATCTTTTAGCCATGTTAGAAGGCTGTTGCCTCCTCAAAAACATACTCTGTGTTGTGTTTTTGTTTCATTCACACATTTGAGTAAATCTTTATCATTAGACTGATTACTTCTCCAAAGCTCAGAAATCTCTGTTCCACCTTATGATGTCATGAAGTAGTAGTTTTCAAGTTACAGTTACCTTTTATCTTTCGTTCACTAAAGATTGGAAATTCCAGGTCTGAAATTATCCAAATGATTCTAGTGAAGGTGTATGGAGTTTAAAAACATAGTAAAGCACTTCCTGGCGCATGACATCACAAGGTGGGAAGAATGCAGCCTAAATATGCAGGATTGGTGTGTTAACATGAGTGATTGAAACAAAACACAACTCCAGCTATGTTTTGATGAGGAATCAACATTAAAACATAGATCAGAAAATAGCATATGTGCCTTTTAACTTAGTACTTTTAACTTATAACTTAATTTACTCTACTCTACCCACATCCATTTAAGATAGTAAGTAGTTCTACTAGGCCTGCAATCAACGATTATTTTAGTATGTAGTCAGAAACTATAGTTTCAATTAATGAACTAAATAAAGGTAGAAATAAAGGACAGAATAAATAATGTGTATTACGTATTGATTAAAATGAGTTTATTCTTTTTTGACATTTTGTTTTGCTGTCTTTGTTATAAAAGGTCTTTTGATATGTGTTTTACAGTCTGTATATGATAATAATTATTTTAATAGTCAACTAGTCTTATTCCAAGTAATGGCTGCAGCCCTAGACTCTACTGTGCTGCATGTGTCTGCCTTTTACTGTCAACTTACAGAAACAGAGCAGAGGACCGTGGCCCAGCTGGTTGGATGCTCCACACCGGGAACCAGTGCTGGTGGAACAGCTGTTGATTCCTGCCCACTGCACTGCACTGATCCTCTCCCCTGGCCTGCATCACAATGTCAAGCCTCACAGCCAACAAAGGAGGAGGCCCGCTGAATGGAGAGGGGAGGGGGAAGACCGACCATGGGGGGAGTGTTCCTGGACCTGAAGGAAGAAGAGGAAGAAGAAGAAGAAGAAGAAAAAAGGAGGTGCAGGTGGAGGGGGAGTTCAACCCTGTATTCATTCTCTCAAACTGATGACTTGCTACAATTCAGTAACACTGTCCACATAGACTAGCTGAGGTCTTTTGTATGTGTTGCCCTGTGGACACTGTGTATTATTGATCTATAGGCTAATACAAGTTATCCCCAAGGGGTCATCTTTACTCTTGATGGGTCGTATAGTAATACCTAGGCCAGTCACAACAACTAATTTCTAAAGATACAGTATATTACTTTGGAAAATCTTCAGTTGTTAAGAGTTGACAATGACACAATTTTCATATAAAACATTTTTAAAAAAATCCTTTCCCAAAAGTACTTAAAGTGAACAGTGATCAATCTAATGCCCAATCAAATCAAATATTCTTTGTAGGAACAGCTCTCTCTTAACTGTCCCACCTGTGCAAAGACAAAGCCAAGAGTTTTTTTGTTTTTTTTTTGGAAATGAAAGTGAAAACATAGTTTGACACATGCAAATCTACTAAACCAAACTACCCCAAACTCCATGTTGTCTAACTACAAGCCTATGAGCTCAAAATTCTACTTCAAAGTAAAACAAAACAAAACAAAACATATAAAAGAGAAACAACTTTGGAGTAGCTTGTTGTTCATGAAGAGTGTATTTAATTACAGTTAGGAAAGTGTATTACAGTAGTTTGTTGACTTTTGGTACAAAAGGTCTCAAGCCCTCCATAAAAGTTATAAATCTGCATTATTGATCTAGCGTAACCTAACCCAGGTGCGGACACCTCACATTGTGTGTGTAATACATATGTACTGGTTCTCAAAACCATCAAACCGAATTGCAATTAACAATATTTGATTTCTCTTATGCTAATTAGATCATTAAAACCTGCTAATGAAAAGGGCCATAATGTCAGGGCACTATGATGTTTACAAATGCAAGATTATACACTCAGCTCCCTATTTTATAAATAAATATTAACTTTGGCCATACCCTATGTTTAAGCCTTCTGCCCTTATTTCTAGAAGTTGTGAGTCAACTGTGTGAAACAGAGAGGATTTAATTAGGTGCAAATCAATACATTTTATTACCCTATTGTACTAAGACTCTAAAAAGATCTGAGTCTGTTTTCCCAGTGTGCACTTTAACATGCACAATCCCACAGTCTGACACCCACTTTCATCCACACCCAATTGTCTTTATCTCCTACTTCTTTTCTCTCTCTCTCTACCCCCGCATATTACCTTTTCCTCCCCTCAGCCGCCCATTCAGCCCTCCGCCACTCATGCATAGTAAAAGTGCGAATCCCCTTTTGCGCGCACACAAACACTAACTTTGTCTCTCCAGGCCATATGTTGACCCGCGGTGGACCTGAATGCGGCCATCTGCCTTGCCTCTCCTCTGTCCCACAGGGCAGAGTGTGGGAGAATGCCTATCAGACACAATAAAGCATGCAAGCGCACATAGCTCCAAAGACCCTAACAGCCACTAATCACAGGCAGACATCCAGCCCAGCTCGTGTTAACTGTAACAAGATCATACCTGTTGTGTGCAATGGCCTTGGGGAAAACTGTTAGGGCAAGTCATTTTCAACTTTAACAACAACCAAATAATATGTAAATATACTTTTGTTATTACTTCAAACAGGACTTATCAATAGTGCAGTCATTGTCTCTTTACCATATCTATGGGTGACTGATGCCACAGTTAACAAAAACAAAATATGATATCTTTTGAAAGGTAAAATAAATGCTCAACATATCACATGTCACCTGTAAACAATTTCCCTTGTGGATCAATAAAGTTTGTCTAAGTCTAAGTCAAAGTAAAAAAAAAAAAAAAAAACATTGGCCAGGAAATGTGGAGAAAATACTGTAAGATAAAACAAAATTAAGAAAAATAGATTTTACTCTTGCTAAGAAAATAGACCTATGATATCTAATGTAGTAAATATAAACAGAAAATTCTGAATTAAAGCCATGTGTTGTAGTAGTAGTAGTAGTAGTAGTAGTAGTAGTAGTAGTAGTAGTAGTAGTAGTACACAAAGTAAAGTAAGCATGGTAGTAGCTGTGATTGTCATGGTTTACAACAACAGCAGTAGCAAATACTGGCAAACAAACCATATAGTTAGAGTAAAATAGTAACTAATAGTTTATTTTTGTTTACAGACACTTTCAATAGTTAGTGATACTTTATTAGTTTATTACTCTTTACTCCAAACAGGATTACTACAGTCTAACTTTTGTTTGACTCACTCTAGATTTAGGCCACAGTGAATCAGCAGATCAGACCTGGCGGCTGGGAGGTGAGTGCATGTAATTGGAGAAAAGCAGAGGATAAAGTGAAAGCGCAGGATAAAGGCAGTGGAGGGTAGAGGACAGTTGGATAGAGGACGGGAGGGAGGAGGAGTGGAGGGCCGGGGGGGAGGGTGGGGGGGTTTGGTAAGATTAAACCTCAAACAAAAGAGTGCTTATCTCCACATGAAATCTCACTGGCATGACTACACACACATGCATTTTAACCAGCTGTCCTCCCAATGTTCACAGTTTTCTGTAAGAAATCTTGGAATATGTAAAGCATCATAAAGGTTTGAAGGCATTTCATATATACGGCATCTTTAGAGCTATGTTTGAATAGTCCAAAAGCAGAAGAAAGAATTGAAAAGTATCTCTTGTACAAGTAGATTTATACAGTATTAAGAAAAACTTGCCACAAAGTACCAGAGCACAGTACCAAGACTGTTTTAGTATAGCTGTATGTAAATTGCAGCAAAAATAACTGCCACATACTCACAACAGACTTAGCATCTGGTACAGATTTGCATAGATTTGGCTCGATATGGGTGGGTCCCTAGTACTGCTATTCAGATAGGAGCTTTGAAGTGAACTGACATTTATTTGGACTATGGACTGTTATTTAAGTACATTTTTAGAAGGGGAAAAAGTCAAATTATTGTATTTTGGGCTAATAGAATAGTGTGCTAACAAAAACAAACCAAAGAAGATACTTTCTTGGACATTTGGTAGTGATTTCATTTAGATTATTTACAACTATTTGGGAGACTTCTAAAGTGTTTGACTTGTTTTACTTCAGAGAAATTAGGATCTGAACTCAACATTGTATGACACAGTTGAAATGATTTATTTTGACTGGCTTTGGGTGTAGTTCAAAAGCCATGAAAATTGACAAATTCTTCAATTCAGCAAGTCAGAAACAATATAAGTGAGATTCAGTTGTGATTTAAGAGAATTCATTCACAAAATATCAGATACTGTGCCAATGTCAAATACCCCAATGTAAAGGTGATTACAAAACACAAAATAAAACTCGTGAACATTAAAAAAAACAAAAACTTTATTTCCAGTACAAAAGAGCAAATGAAACCCAAATATATTAAACTTGATACAAGCATTAACAACTCAAAAGTCTTCTATAAATATGTTAAAATAAATTAAAGAAATTAATTTACTAAAGATTATCACGAACAGCCAGGTAACATTCTAAAACTCTAGGCTAACACTACAGTATGCTGGACCCACACCTGGCTGCACAGGCCGTGACCAGGATGCTAACATTCAAAAAAGGGGTGGGAAAAAAATGGGTTGAAGTGAAGAGTCACAAAACACAAATAATTACAGAAATAAAAGTTGAACACCAGTGTTGTGTCCATGCCTGCTTATGGAGAAAATGGTCATCAACTCCCAATCCCAGGAATGTCTGTGCTTCACATCGCATACAATTTATGTAGCACCAAGTTTAAGTGTCAATAAATAGTTGTTTAAATCTTTGCAAGAGACACTGGGATTAACAGTTGCAGTTTTGCACTTTTCGCAATAGCTTAACTAATTTTAGCTTCATCAACCCAACCGACTTCACAAACAAATCTACAACTTAAGAATTCAACAATTTAACATGCCCTGCTCTATAACCCAACAGGCACTTTAGTTGTATTTAAAAACATTCAGGCATCAGGGCAGAGATGGAAACAGAGCCTCTAACTCCACTGTGTGGAAACAATCTCTCCAATGTCTAAACAATACTGTGTACAGTCAACAGGAAGAACACTTCTAAACGCAGGCCATTATCAAACGCTACAAACAGATGTCTTTGGCTTGGTCATATATTATCATTCAGTCGATAGAAAAATAGAAATAAAAATACTGGTGTGGTTGGACTCAACAACAGACCGCACTGTGGCCAATCACACTGTGATTACAATAACTCTGTTGCAATTTGCTGTGTCAGAACACTGTTGTGATAAAGCATAAACAACTTAACCACATGTTTTAAAAGTTTCCATATTACTTTGACACTACACAGATCCTGTTTACATGAAATGGTCAGTCCAGTCTCTGGTGAGGGTGAGTATTGAAGTAGAGTCACTCATAATATCCTTCAATACACTGCATGTGTGAGGGTGAGGCACGGTGCAGCTAAATGAAGAAGGCTGCAGGATCGTCAGGGACAGAGAGCTGACTGAACACAGCCAAGCGTCTGCCACTGGCTTCGTTAAGGCCACAGCAGGGCTCCGAGCCGCTCAGAGAGCTGCTGGAGCTCCCTCCATCCTGGTCCTGGTCTGACAGAGACGTGTAGGACAGAGATCTGGTGCCCAGGGGTCCAAAGGCTCCGGGGGCCCCTGGGCTCTGCCTCAATGTGGGGGATGAGCAGCCTGAATCTGGAGAGGGAAGGAATGGAGAGCGTGGGTCACCTGCAGAGGTCTGGCTCTGTGGAGGCTGGAACTGCTGATGAGCTGGGGAAGCTTCAAAGGCAGAGTCCAACTCCAGGAAGGCCTGGGAGAGCAGGTCAGTGATGTCCGCGCAGGCTGGAGGAGAGGCAGAGGGAGCACGTGTGAACGCTGAACCCGGGTGAGCAGACTGCAGACCCTGAGGAGCTGAGGGAAAACCAGCAAAGCTGAAGCTGTGTCTGATCAGGGGAGGTCTGTTGGAACGCGAGGAGGGGGTCTGGGTTGGAACACCAGTGGATGAAGAAGATGACGATTGAGTGATGGACTGCTTCATCTCCTCTTCATTGTTGTGCACAAAGTGGCAGCGGATGCCGTAAGGACAGAAGCCAATGGTGTGGAAAGTGCGGCATGGCAACGTCTTGTACTTGGGGTGTCTGTTGAGGTCACGCAGTTCATCCATTCCATGTGCAAACTGGCACTTACTTCCATACTTGCAGAGGCCATTTTCAGTGAAGGAACGGCACAGTTCAGTCTTATAGCGCGATGAAGTGGAGGATGAGACTGAGGAGCCAGACAGAGAGGAGCTGCTCAGAGCTGCAGTGCTGAGGTCACTTCCAGGCCAGCAGAGACTTGCAGCAGCCATGCTGTTGGTCTCAACCATACTAATAGATCTCTGGGCCAGGAAGCCTGCCTTTCCCCATTGGGTGGAGTTGGGAAGTTGAGGGGACAGAGGACTTTCTGGAGACTGTCTCCATTGGCTGGGAGACGGGAATATGTCTGAAGACTCAGAGGGGCACAGTGAGGAGAGGGAAAAGGACGAGTTGCTCCGCTGACCAATGTATCCCGGGGTTTTCATGGCCATGGATAGAGGCCTGTTCTGCTCCCTCAGGTCAAGGCCCAGCAGCTGCTGTAAGATGGAGACAAAAACATCAAATCAGCTTTTTGAATGTGTTTTATTGTAATTTCAAATACAATATAAATTGAATCAGTAAATAAAATAGAATAGAAAATGTTAAGTTGTACCATGTTTAAAGATCAATTTGTAATGGCCAGTTTGAATATTGAACACCTAGGATAAGATAAGACTTTACTGATCTCACACAGGAGAAATTTACTTGCCACAGTAGCTCCAGGACAGTTTGAACAAGAAACAACTATTAAGAATAGTGCATTCACTAAACACTGTAAACCTTTTTTACAATCTCCTGACAGCTGCCTACGAAACTTAAAACGATAACACTATAAAAGAAACAGTTTTGGAGTTGCCGTCTACAAAACAGCATTTGGCATCAATCTAGTTCAAGTGAGTTTCACACTTGTTTCCCACTTGGACCATCTACTGCAAAACATTTGTCCACATTTACAGATTGACCACACATCTATCACATCTGCTCACAGTTCTGTTAACATTTCCATTCAGATAATAACATAATAATAGTCATAATCCGTTAACGAAGTGTCAACTGAGAACTTTTAACAGCTCTTTCTGAATTCTTCGCCATATAAGAGTGGTGCTACTACACGGCTCAAAATTAAGACAAATCGGACTTTTCCTTCCTCTGAAACCCCAAACTTGTATGCAAATAAGAACAGCCACACTAAAAAACCAAGTCGCACACAGTTAATATCCGCGATCAAGCACAAAAAGTTGCAGAAAAACACAACATCGTTAGCAGCGCGGCTAAGCTAACACTGACGCAGCCTGACGTACGGAGTTCGCTAAACTTTTCCGCGCTACTTTTCCTTACCTTGCACATCATTTCCTCCAGATCGGTGAACTGGTTAAGAGAGTACGATGGCATGATGAGGTTTCGAGCTGTTCCTGGCGTGATCCCGTGTGCCAAGCGGCGATGGCCCCGTTGGCATGGGTCGATCAGAAGTTTGTGGTTGTGGCTAATGAAGCAGCGGAGAAGACCACGTGTGGATTTAAAACCTAACAGTGCAGCTGGCCCCGCCCAAAGCGCTGCCCCCACTTGTTTTTTTCACCAAAAGACCACCAAAACCTCCAGGCATAAACATGATCGCCACCAAAACCTCAGTCTTAAATAACAACGTCTCCAAAAAGACTCACCAATGCAATTTTTAATCTGAAATGCTCATGATGATTCAAGATTCAAAGCTTTTATTGTCATATGCAAATGCTGCCCACACTGGATGCCAAGACTATGCAAAAAATAAATAAATAAAAATAAAAATAAAAATAAAATAAAATAAAATAAAATAAAATAAAATAAAATAAAATAAAATTAAATAAAATTAAATAAAATTAAATAAAATAAAATTAAATTAAATTAAATTAAATTAAGAGAAGCATGTAAAAATATAATCAAATAGAAACAATCTTTAATCTTTAATAATATACACTCTGAAAAATATAGGCTAGGTGCTATGTACATATTTACAAATAATGTGCAACTGTCAGTAGTAAAACGGTGTGCAAAACATGGTTGATATACAGTAAAGTGCAAACAGGAAGTGTAACAGCTATTAATTAGGAGGATTGTAGTTTATGAAGAATGACATTACATTAGAGCTCCTAAAGGAAATAGCTGATCTAAGAAAATAAAGGAAATATTTGATCTAAGAAGCAGACAGCGAGGAGTTTACTGATTTTCAAAGGTTTTATCGTTAAATGTGTGAATAATCCCCCTGCAGAGTCTCTATCTGATTATACCCTGGTTATCTCTCATGCCATGCCCCATTCAAAACAACAACACCATCCCAGAGAAAGAGTCTATAAGGGCCAACCACAACAGCTATCACTGTCTGACATTTGGCTGTAACCTAAACAGAACGTGAAGAAAACACACGTACCGCTCACACAGGCAAGGGTTGAAGTTTACAGAAGTGGAAGACAGAACTCACACTTCTTTGACTGTAATTAGGATTGTGGCAGTAGTAGCCAGACTGGTTAGTAAACACTTGGCTGCAGGAAGAAGTGGCAGTCTCATAGCCTGTCCTTGCACTTTGTTCCAGTAGTTTGAAAAAAATATATAATTAAAAGATACATTGGGGTTAAATATAAAAGTTACTGTAAATTCATGGCTATATACCCACAGGTCAGAAATACTGTCAGATTTTTTTTTTCTACAAAACAATACCAAATGTACAATTGCAATAACTTGTTGATAAAGCATTGCTTAATCTTAATCAGTTAAGATTTGGTTTTAACATACAGCTAATAATCTTCTTAATATTTCCAGTCCCATTGATTTCTCACTATTTATCATGAATATAACGGTTTACAGCTTTTATTTTTCTTGGTTTACTTTCTTGTTTTAATTCATTACACTTTATTTGAGGAAACATGCCTTCTTGCTTTCCCATTTTTGAAAAACTTTATTAACATTTTGACTGATATGCAAATTGAGCTAAGATCCTTAAATGTAATTGTTAAAATGTGTGTTCTAAACAGAGCTCCTCCCTCTGTTTCTCTAGAGCCAAAGTTGCCTGAAACCAACACAGAGCTAAGAAGGATGAGTTGAGCCGAGAACAAAGCCTGGCTATAAGCTTTGTTTTGCTCCAGCCAAGTGGTCACCAATAAGTGTATGTTTGTGTGTGCGTATGTGCAAGTCAGTGCTCGCACAGTCCGCGCAGACTCTTGCCCCCTAACCCTCACGGGCATTGTCATGATGTAATGCTATCAAGTCTCTGCTTAGGCTATATCATCAGCTATTGTCCACAACAGAACCATGCATGGCTTTGTGCTTCAACAAGTTGTGGGTTTTGAGTGTTGAGGCTAGAGTGTATTCACGTAGTAGTGGTGGTGGTGTTAATAATAGTACTAGACAAGTAAATAGTGCCTTAACTAACTATATAGAACTGATAATAGCAATTAGGGCTGCGCAATATGTAAAGTTATTCTATTATTTTTAGGTTAAGTTAATTTATTTTGAAGTAACATAAATAATAAATACTAACAGCCAGAACAAAAACTTGATCATGTCTTTTGCTAAATTTACGTGACCCATGCAAATACATTTTGGATGTTAAGTTGTACTCTGGAACTACTTCCCAAATGCTTCTGTTTGTGCCATTTGCAATCCGACCAGCACAGCTAATTGTATTACCAGGTTAAGAATGGTGCTGCTGATATGAATGCCAACACACAAACATCATCCAATTAGTGCACGGACTTAAGACAGTTGGACTTTGTATGTTTGTTTTTTAACCCTAGATGAAGACCACCGCTGTGAGGGACAAGCTATTAGCAAGACGTCAACAACATAAGTGCCTGGAGGTAAGCATCGGCGTCCTGTTCATTTGGTTAGGCACACAAATGTTATCAGTAAACAGGATAAGTTAAGTTTACTCCTATAAACAAATCTTTACTGGGGGGTGAGTTTGAGGATTACTGAAAGTGGAGAGGGTCTTGGTGAAGATTGAGGTGGTAGTTGTGGGGGAGGGGGCAGAGAGAGAGAGAGAGAGAGAGAGAGAGAGAGAGAGAGAGAGGAGGGTTGAATGAATGAGAGTTTCTTGCTTCTTGCAAAGTCCAGCTGGGCAGAGGGGCCATTGGAGCACAATAAGCTCAACCAACTAACAAACTAATGGCCTGCCCCCATCCCAGAGCACAACACACACACACACACACACACAGGGAATATTAGCGCAGCGCCTGTGAATGGAGGGAGCTTGTTAGGAGGAGAGGAGCGAGAAGGATGGAGGGGCAAGCTTTGGGGCTGTTCAGAAGTACAAAAAAAACAGAGGAAATGAGCGCAAGTGGGATAAAAGCCCAGTGGAGAGAGGAGGAATATAGCAAAGAGGAGATTTGGACCCCCAACCAGTTTGATGCCTGGACTGATCGGATTGATCTTAGGCATTTTCTTGTTAGCATCAGGCACAGAGTGAAGTGGGTGAAGATATTTACTGACCAAATTTGGCCCTGCAATGCTGCAATGGCTATTTAGGTTAAAGGTACCTTATGTAACTTTTCCGGTGGAGGCAAAAGGAGAAATTCAATTTGTCAATTGGACAAAAGTTTTTTTTTGGTTGAATACGCTCATCCAAGCTGCTTGTTCAGTTCAGTTCAGACTCCGTGGAGGGTCTGTCACTGCCTGTTTCAACTGAGATGTTATTGTATGTGTGTATTTTTGAACAATGCAATATCAATAAGTATAATGTCATTTTGTGGAGTATTAAAATGGCTAGGGAGTATTATAAAAACTCATGGAATAGAAGAAATATCTGTTATAGATTAATTTACCAAAATAATCGTTTGTTGGAGGTCTATATCACAAACAGTATTGGTAGTAAACAGTTGCTTTCAGCTTTGAACAAAAAAAATACCTTTACAGATGCTGTATTGTCATGTACTGATACTAAAAGTTTACTGTAGCTTGTAAAAATGCATTCACTACTACAGCTACCTCTGGTTAATGTTTTATAGGAGGCGCTAAACAGTAATTTGAAATGTGTGCAACCATTTGCGTCTCTGGTAATGTCACCCGTACCTTTTAGTTACCTGCAGTCAAATTTGTGGTGTTTGGTGAGTACACATGTGTTAGAAGAGCTTTACAGACGCCACTGTACTACTGTAGGCTAATGGGAGCCGTCTGACACCAGGTAAACACAAGGGAAAAGGAAGTTTCATGGCATTAAATCAGCAAAGACCAAACAATTTCAAAATTTTGTATCAATCAGCTGTATTTATTCATTTCAGGTGTAATCTAAAGCAACAAATTAGAAATGCCAAACTCCTCTTACACTTTAGCTTTGGGTTATAATGGCAATATATAGTGGTTTATCATACTGAAAGTCATTAACTGATAAGAATATGTTCACAGAGCCAGCTTTCATGTATGCTGATAAAGTTGACTACATGCTGGGCCATAGCCATACTTTTATGTGATCACATTTGCGTTATTTGAGCAAAGTTTAATTCTGATGTAGACTTGGTTTAGTCAGGTTCTAGTCCTGGTTTATTATTGTCCAGTTTCAGTTCTGAGTTTGGTGTGAAACGTGAGTGCACACCTTGAAATTTTAGAGTAATTTAGAAACATCATGCCATAACCAAACTGTTTATTTATTTATGAGTTTCAGCTTCCTAGAGTATGCAACATTTCTTCTTTTCCCGTTATTATAGTGTTTTGTTTCAATATGCCATGATCCTTGTCATCATTCTGAAGCCAGTGGATACATACACATTGATAACTTATACTCAAGCCTTTTGCGTCTGATATTGGAAACATACATGCACTTATAAATCTGGCTAAGATATATAGTGCAAATTATTATCAGGTATTTTAAAATTATTTTTTATTTGAATATCTTTTTGAGCATAGTTGGTGGAAAAATAAATTGCATTGCTATTTAAACAATAGCAGGAACAATACCTATACTAATGGCATTTAAGATAATATGTGTTCCACGTTAGCTATAATATCAGATGCCCTACATAAAGCACAGAAGTTGACGGTTCAGTGCATTTATGTCAGTTGGCAGAAGTTGAGGCATCAGAATAACAAGAAAAAAAAAAAAAAACGTTTGTCTGATGTTGCAGAGATAGTGCAGGTTCCCATTTGGTTTTAACTGAATGCAACTGTATCTGTGGGTATGCCACGCCACAAGAACTGTACAGAGGAGGGGCCGTGTGTCACTGGGCTTTTATCATGCTGGGAGGACATGACTGTTTTCTCACTGTTGTCATATTACACTCTGAATGAATGAACTAGAGCAGACATAACCCAGGACCCAGCCAAACACTTTTTAAGCTCATAGACTTAACTGAATCATTAGAGCACATGTTGCTAGCACTGGGAATTTTGTACTATAGGGCTGCACAATACTGTAAATTGCGCAAGTTTGCGCAATATCTAATGATCCAATTATTTCGATCTTGTGAGTCTTGTTTTTTAATATACTAGAAAAATCTTGTTGTACTACTACACTATATTATGTGCAATCTGTGAAATACTCTACTTACACCTTATTTAATCCTACCTGTACCTATATATTTTATTACATATTTTTGTTATATCGTTTACCTTTCCCCCTGCACTTTTTGCAACACTTTTTTTTTACCATGTACTATTATTGCATGCTATTAGTACTTCTCGACTATCATAGCGAGTCAACAGTTCTTCTGATCCTACGCATTTTATTGCATTGTTGACCTTGTGTTGATCCTGCATATGACAAATAAACCATTTTGAATCTCGATCTTGAATCTTGAATCTAGTTTAGACCTAAACATGATCCTACTTTTGAAACAAATCACAAAGCTGCTCCTGTTTAGTACAGAAATATCCAGATAGAATGATGTCATATTTCAAATGTGTGTACACAGTTAAACTGACTTAAACATTGATCTCATTCTAATTATTTTAGGCTGGATTTTAATTGAATAGATCTCAAGTATCATCTCACAATTCACAATCCTGATAATAACTATGTTCAGAAGTATCTAATTCAGTAAAATCTGCATATCCGCTGTGTCTGATTTTATTTTTGTTTGCCACAGTGAGTATTCCCACAAGACCGGCTGCTGGGGTTGGCTGCACCTGCATCCAGGGGTAAGACTACGAATGACAGAAAGTACGGTAACAGTTATTGTACAAACGTAAAAACACAGTAATGATTTAGCAACAGTGTAAGTTGCATGTAAGTTTGATTCTCTAGTATTTTTTCACTTGAGCCATATGTAATCCTAACTTAAACAATCAAAAGGAGCATCTGGTTTCAATTATTTTTACTGCACAAAACATACTCAGGATATTACTGTTATTGCTGCCATATTGCACTTTTTTCTGATCTGTGTTATTAGATAGATGGATAAATATTCTATTGATCTCAAAGGAAATTTGTTTTTTTGGCAGCAACAGTGAAATGGAGTTGTGTTTCAGCTCTACAAACCCTGCATATTTAGAGTTCTTCTCTCAGACAGAAAATACTGTTCCACCTTGTGATGTCATGTGTTTTAAACTCCATGCACCTTCACTACAATCATTTGGATAATTTCAGCTCTGGAATTGTAAGTCTCTACTGAACATAAGGTAAAGTGTAGCTGTTAACTTGACATCACAAGGCTGAACAGAGCATTTTGAGCTTGAAGATGTAGACAGACTAATAACAAAAGATTATTCAAACATATGTGAATGAACCAAAACACAAGTCTAGGCATGTTTTTGAGGAGGTATCAGCATCATAACATACAGCAAAGAGTCAATTTTGTGTAATATACAGCTCTGGAAAAAAAAAAAAAAGAGACCACTGCAAAATTATCTGTTTTCTGATTTTACTACTTATAGGTATGTGTTTGGGCAAAAGGAACATTTTTGTTTGAGTCTATAAACTACTGACAACATTTCCCCCAAATTCCAAATAAAATATTATCATTTAGAGCATTTATTTGCAGAAAATGACAAATGGTCAAAATAACAAAAAAGATACATGTTTTCAGACCTCAAACAATGCAAAAAAAACAAGATCAAATTCATTTTAAAACAACATAATACTAATGTTTACACTTAAGAAGAGTTCAGAAATCACCCTTATTTTTAATCACAGCTTTCTTGAGTCTTGGCATGCTCTCCACAAGTCTTTCACATTGTTCTTGGGTGACTTTATTCCACTCCTGGGGCAAGAACTGAAGTAGCTCAGCTTTGTGTTTGTGTTGGAATTCAACAGACGCTGGAATGGAATGGAATGGCTGTAATACATGTAGAGATGCTGATTTCAGAAAAAAATGCTGTGGTCTCTTATTTTTTTCCAGAGCTGTAGGACTTTCATTGTTACTTTAAAACTTTACATAACACTTACTCCTAATAAAACAGAGATTCTTACAGTTCCTAATGTGAAATCTGTACATATTCTCACCACACTGCGCAGACTTTTATCCACCCTTATGCCATCTTGTGTATGTGAGCCTACTGAGAGTGTCATGATGAAGTGAAGTCATTCCAGCACAGCCCTTTACACACAGGCCTGTTCAGATAAGAGGCTACTATTACAAGTGAAATAAAGAGGGAAGGAGGGGGGCTGGGGAGGAGCGGGCTTCAGACCTGGAGAACATCTGCTCCTCTCTTCCTCCCCACCCTGCCCCCTCCCTCACAGTGAACAACAGCACAATGTACCCCCTACCCCATTTGCCCTGTGTGCGCATTTGTGCTTCCAGGCACAGGCAGCCAACACACAGACACATTTGAGAACAGTTTTGTGAATGGAAGGTTCCTCTGTATGGGGAGAGAGTAGCATGGGAATTACATTAAATTAAACAGAAATCGACCACATTGTAAGTAGACGAGCGAGGACCACCGCTAAGGCATTGTAGTTCTAGTTGGATTGCAATCTGCTAAATATACTGTACATGAAATACTTTGAAATTATTCCTTGGACTGATTATGCCCTTTTTGGAAAGTATATCACTAATTCATGAATCCTTTTAGAACAACATTAACTCTTTCTTCATACAGTTAAGCACTTTTATTTTAGACAAAACTTTCAAGCAAGAAATATAACATTAAAGTTAGTTAGTTAATTGTCTTGACAATGATTGTTTCTGAACTATAGCATATTATAGCACTGCAAATTTCTCTGATCTGGCCAAGATTTTAAAACTTAAATCAGGTTATTCATCTTGTTTTCAGTTTTATTATCTACTTACTTGTTCTGAGACTGCTTAATTCTAGTTGAGCAGTAGTTTATTTTCAGATAACCTGTCAAGTAAAATGACCTTGCTGCATGGACAGATAATTTCTCTACTTTTAAGTCATTTTCTGACAGATTTAAGTGTTTATGTCTTAAATTTGGGCCAAGCCTTTTTGCATTGTGTAAATCCAAGCTCTTGCCATATAGCTCTTTTAGTAAGTCTGCTTCTTTATAGTGACTTTATATTTCTTTTTTGGAAAATCACATGGACATTTTGGAGTTTCTTTCTGTTTTTAATCATTTTCCAGTAATGGCCATATTATCAGTCTATGGTAATGACTGAAATAAAAGCTGTTAATGTTGTTATTGATGATGAATATGCAAATAAAAACATGCGCATCTCATTAGCAATTGTTTCACTGAGACACACAATGTTTAACTAGTTGCTCCTGTTTAGGGCTTCTTTTTGTTGGGGATGGGTCGCTTATTGAGGGCTTTTTCCCAAAGGGTTGGTCAATTGTTGCTCTTTGAAAATCTGGCAACCCTGATGAGTATTTAATGATTCCAGTTTACTTCTTTCTGTGATTTTAGTATGTTCTGTGTGTGTGTATTATTACTTTTACTACCATTTACTTTTATTTGTTTCTTTTTAAATGTAGAGAAACAGTTTTAACAAAAAATGTGTGATCAAAGACAACTAACTTTTATAGCTTTTGTAACAGCAAATTGTGTTACAGGAAGTAGGATGTTTCTTTTTGCATCTTAATAATACCAAGGAAGTAGAACTAGGAGTAATAGCGGTACTGTTTAAGGCATTGTAGCTTTGTATAAGAAGCTACAGTCTTTTAAATACCGGGGTGAATAGGTTTGAGGCAGCCACATCTGTCACAAAGATTCAAGGTGGCTTGAAATGCACGTCCTGAATGAGTCCTTTGACGTCTCAATGGTTTTCAAGGACAAAAGTACAGTTAAATCACAGATAATGCAGCTGTTAAATCCTTTAACTAACTGATATAACCGCTACTATGCTGTTGATTCAAAGGCGGAATCTTCTACTGAATGAAAGTCTGTAAAAGTTAAAAACCCATTAAACACATTCATCATTGTTTGTTTACGGACCTCTTGTGGCTGCAGCTATTGGCGGTCAGTGGTGCATTAAAGCGGCCATATGACACTATTTTCTTATCTATGTTATAATGTTGGTTCCTCATCAAAACATACCAGCAGTTGTATTTTTGTATTTTGTTTCATTGACACATGTTTAACTGGCAAATCCTGCATAGAGTTCTGGAAAAAAATAAGAGACCACTACATTTTTTTTTCTAAAATCAGCATCTGTACATGTATTACAGCCATTCCATGCCAGCGTCTGTTGAATTCCAACACAAACACAAAGCTGAGCTACTTCAGTTCACCAGGAGTGGAATAAAGTCACCCAAGAACAATGTGAAAGACTTGTGGAGAGCATGCCAAGACGCATGAAAGTGATTAAAAATAAGGGTTATTGCACCAAATATTGATTTCTGAACTCTTCTTAAGTGTAAACATTAGTATTATGTTGTTTTAAAATGAATATGATCTTGTTTCTTTGCATTGTTTGAGGTCTGAAAACATGTATCTTTTTTGTGTGAAGAGTCCCTCAGTCGTCCAGGTAGAATCCATGATAAAAGGAGAAATTCAATTTGTTTGTTTGTTTGTCCAAGCGGCGAAACGTTTTCGACCAAACAAACTTTGTCCAGTTGACAAATTGAATTTCTCCTTTTATCATGTATCTTTTTTGTTATTTTGACCATTTGTCATTTTCTGCAAATAAATGCTCTAAATGATAATATTTTTATTTGGAATTTGGGGGAAATGTTGTCAGTAGTTTATAGACTCAAACAAAAATGTTCCTTTTGCCGAAACACATACCTTTAAGTAGAAAAATCAGAAAAACTGATAATTTTGCAGTGATCTGTTCTTTTTTTTCCCCAGAGTTGTATTTAGGCTGAGTTCTTCTCTCACACAGAAAACACTCTGTGATGTCACGTGGTAATACAGGAAATGCTCCACTTTATAAACTCCATACTCTTTTCACTAAAATAATTTGGACAATTTCAGCCCTGGAATTGCCAATCTCTACTGAACTAAAGGTAAAAGGTAGCTGTTAACTTAAAAAATACCGCTTCGTGACATCACAAGGTGGGACAGAGCAGCGTTTGAGCTTTGGAGATCTAGACTAAATAACAAAGGATGAGTGAAGGAAAGAAAACACAATTCCGGGTAAGTTTGTGGAGTTTTTTCTAGCAGGGCTTAAACCTCAAAAGACTAAGTTTTCTGGAATATAGGACCTTCCATTTATGCATTTGTTTGTTGCTGAGCCAATGCAAAAACTAGGTCAGATAATCAAAACTTGTCTTTTATAATCTATAATTCCAAATAAATAATAAAAAGAGAATGACAAACACTCGAATCGATAAATGATATGGATAATGCACTCAAATTGGCCCTCTTAATTTGTTCCTCTTAATTTAACCAAGACTTAATCAAGACACGACAAAAGACATATCTTAAAATTAGAAATAAAATCACAAATCAGTACTTAATTTATTGCCAGAAAAGGATGGTACCACAATTTGAGAACCAATGGAAGGGCCTTCATGCCTGATCAATATGCTAATCCATGGTTAGTTAGTGCGTGAATAGGAGTGATACCGGAGTGACTGTGCTGGAATGTCTGTATGCGCATAAATACATAACAACTATGACTCTGAGCTTTGGCTTCCTCACGCGCACTCAAAACCCACTACCATCCAGGAGCGCTGCACGGTGGGGTTCTACATGCAGGGCAAAGGCCGTCACCCGACCTACGACCTTTGACTCCTCCCCCCTGTCCGCCCCCCCATGCCCTCCGCTCTCCTCCAGTGGAATTCACTCCTGCGGATTCAATTAGAAAAGCAAGACAGAGGAGAAAAGAAGTTGGCTTCAAAACAAGATAACAGTGACAAATGTCCTATTGCACATGGGAGTGGAAAAACAGACAATGATTTTGGTCATGCCACTGTGCAAGGCAGGAGAAGGCATCAGGAAGGCATTTGGGGATTGCATTGTGGAAGGGTAAAGTGGTAAACAAAAGTCAGCTGTGTGCGAGTGTGGAGGGAGAGTTAGCCATGAGGCTATTGTGAAAGCAGGGTACTGAGAAATCCATACTTAAAATCAAGCCTGTCACGATTACACATTTTAAAGTGTGATATATTGTGGTAGTAAATAAAACCATAAAGCAGAATCATTCACAAAAATGTATATGCAATATTGTTGAGCTGCAAGAAACACATAGCAGAAAGCAACACTTAAAGGTGCACTGTGTAACTTTGTGGTGGGGCCTGCGACATGAGAAGTCTTCACTGAGATATCTATTTACAGCTCTGGAAAAAAAAAAAGAGACCATTGCAAAATTATCAGTTTTCCTGATTTTACTACTTATAGGTTTGTGTTTGGGCAAAAGGATCATTTTTGTTTGAGTCTATAAACTAACATTTTAAACATTTCCCCCAAATTCCCAATAAAATATTATCGTTTAGAGCATTTATTTGCAGAAAATGACAAATGGTCAAAATAACAAAAAAGATACATGTTTTCAGACCTCAAACAATGCAAAGAAACGAGATCAAATTCATTTTAAAACAACATAACACTAATGTTTACGCTTAAGAAGAGTTCAGAAATCAATATTTGGTGCAATAAGCCTTATTTTTAATCACAGCTTTCATGCGTCTTGGCATGTTCTCCACAAGTCTTTCACATTGTTCTTGGGTGACTTTATTCCACTCCTGGTGCAAGAACTGAAGTAGCTCAGCTTTGTGTTTGTGTTGGAATTCAACAGACGCTGAAATGGAATGGCTGTAATACATATAGAGATGCTGATTTCAGAAAAAAATGCGTGGTTTCTTATTTTTTTCCAGAGCTGTAGTATTTATCAAATACAGGGGGTTTTATTGCTAAAAAAAATACCAGTGTAGAGTGTGGGGTAGCCTCGACACAGATCTGAAGCAACATGGCCTGGTGATGTCATCTGCTTGTCTTCAGTTTATTGCCATGCTGTTAAAGATTCTAGACAAAGCAACAGCATCTCAAAAGAGACAATGATAGATGGCGGACTTTAAGTAATTTTATTGCATAGTTCATAATTCACCCTTCTACAATTAAAATCTTTCCATACTGCAGAAAAAATAACCAAAAACTCCCCATTACAAAGAAAAAATACCCATGATAAATACTGAACCACCACTGGGCAAAATAAGCTAGAATCCGGACGTGTTTGGACTGGATATTTTATATGACACGCCACATATCCGGACCAGATTTTCACGATATCCTTATTTCTTGAGAATCCATGAAAATATTGACGTATCTGGACTCCGGATTTCACTGGGTACAATATCTGTTCGTATCCGGAGATATTTTGGCACTCGTGTCTCTCTGTAGCCAGCTCGCTACACGCCCATGTGATCCCCGGAATGCCCTCAGGGCTGAGCGAGCGAGTATGCGCCGTCTCGACTGCAGACTGAGTCGCCACGCTCCGAACCGCACTCGCTGAATTGGGAAACGCAGCAATGTTAGCCGTGCTCCTGGTGGACAAGCGGTCACGTTTTGATGGGGAGGTGAACAATCCCACTATCAGAGATGTTTTAAGGTAAGTTGAAATATCAGAATTGCTATTTGGCGGGTGAATGTTTGGCGTTAGCTACACAGTTAGCCTGCCATTCGTTGATAACGTGGAATGATAAGCTGGTTGATGGAATGATTGGGACATAATGTATCATCAGTAATATGAATGTATAACATGTAACGGCGTCGATGTCTGATTTTCGACATACGCAGGGGATGAATTTCAAAATCCCACTTGCGTAAAAATGGAGAGTAATCTGCTAGCTAAATGTAGCCTTCTAGCTAGCGTGACACTGCGATCTATCTTTGTGTAGCAGCTAGCCTACATATGTTTCCCACCCAAGTGTTTAGCGTAATAATCTGTGGGTAAAAATACGCTATTTCTTAGTCCATTACCATACAAACCAACTGGGGGCTTTGTGAAATTGGGTGGGTTTTAGAGCCGCCAGGAGACTTGAAGGTAATATGTAGGATTGTGGCCAGAGTAGGTAAGTACATTGCAACTGTGCTGCTTATTTCCAAAATCTTTTCATGACTATTTAGTCAAAGTAAATAAGTAATAAAATTATAGTTACTAGTATGACCAAAGTAGTTCTGCAGATTAAAAAATGTCTATTACTGGAAATTCAAAATGACAGACATGGAAAAGATTTCTTTCCTTTCCCAGTCAAAATTAATACTTAGAATTTGATGGTGGTGGTAAGTATTCATGAAAAGGTAACATTTGTGAATGAGCAGCATGCATTCTGGAAATAAACTACCTTTTAAACATGTGTGTGACAAAGCGGATCAGTCATTGCTTTTGCCCCAAGATAGATGTAGCTAATCGCAAACATTACAAAAGACAATGAGATGTTGAAATTAATGTTTCTGAATGCTGCAGGGCAATCGGTGACCTTCGCAGTTCAGTGGATTACCTGAGAAAGGAACTGAGGACCATGCAGGGTGCCATGATGCAGCAGCAACACTCCCGCATGACCCAGGAGAACCACAAAGTCCCTTTGGAGTTGGCGGTAACACTTGATTGTCTGTTTTTGAGAATAGGACACAAACTGGACTCATGTATGTGTCCCATAACTAGGCTGACATCATTATCCACTGTTTCTTTCTATATTGGTCGTCTTAACCACATACAGTTGTATAATGATTTTTTGTTATTCAGGCACGGGTGAGGCGCTTTCACTGTGGGCTTGGGGAACTGCAGTGGATACCCTTATAAATGAACATATACCAGTGAGTGAGCCTACGAGTCTCCAATGCTGGCCAGCCCACACGTGTGTAAAGTTCACAGTGGTGTGTGCGAGGGTTACAGTTTGTGATGAACCTCAGAGAGGCATGATACACACAATCTAACACTTACGCTTATAAAGAAAGCAGGGTCCATCACTGGTGTGTTTTAGTACTGTGGAGCAAATCTTAAAGGAGTGTGTGATTGAGATGTGAATAGGGAGAAGTGTAAGGATGTACAGTACATCATGTTCAGAAAAGTGGTAGGAGCCAAAGGCTCCTCCTACCTAGGTGCTCCACTAGATTTAGGAGGTCTTTTGTTCGTGCAGCAATCAGACTTTTCAGCAATAGCTGAGCACTATTTTAATGTTGTGGTTCTTTTTGTATTTCTATGATGGGATGTCACTTATTTATTTTTAGCTCTTTATTTTTTATCTGTTACACTAACTTGTGTCATTGTCTTACTATTGTGTGTGTATATGTTGTATGAATGGTCAGGTGGCATAATTTCCCCTTTGGGGATTAATAAGGTCTACTCAATCACTCAAAAGTCTGTTAACTCTACTTCTTACTGTCTTGCAGAAGCTTGAAATAGGTTCTATGAACACCTGAAGGCCCCCCAAAAATGGACCTAGCTGGGAGGACCGATGAAGTAAAGAAGAAAAAAATGAACAGCCGACGTGACCGGGTAGGTAAAACGACCCCCAACACACCTCAAACTGGCATCACACCCTGATTAAGGCCGTAGGGCTGATTCACATTGGTGATTTTATTAGCCCACATAAAAGATTGTTTTGGACTTTTTACAGTAAATCAACTCAAGTGCCTTTTTTCCCCTTTATTTTTTGTTGGCATCACTATCTTTGATCACTGCTTGACCAAAGAAAAAAAAAATCCAGTTGATGGTTGTGAAATTCTTCCTGGCTGCCATGAACCATTATTTGGGTGCAAGCATTGAAATTCAGGTAGGTCTGCATTCTACATTCTTTTGAAATGTGTTGCTTAATATTGCCCTCTTCTGTGTAGCTTTTCAAGCAGCGGCTTCAGGTGGCCAAGGACCTCCTTGATGACGATGACCTCCAGTATCTGAAAGGAGCAGAACTCTATTCAACCGCACGCCGGGAGTTAAAGTTAAAGGTATTCAATCACATTTTCACAGACGAACTTTTGGGCGCATCTCATTAAAGGGACAAATATTTACCGTGAACAGACCGAACGTGATCACACTCCAGCGAGGGCAAAGACGCGTCGAATGTAACTGTCCCTGAAATGAAGACGTTTATTGGGCTATCGGCATGGGTCTACTTGTTCTGCCTGCACAGAGAGATTATTGGAGACACACCAAAAATCTCGTCAAGACTCAGTTCTCTGACGCCATGGCAGATTCTATGCTATATGGAGGTAAGAACTAAAATACTGATTGATTGTGATAATTATGTAATAACAAACGGTGATTATTAATATTATCATTGCAAATTACATTTTTTCTAATTATGTAGCATTTCATGTTTACATCTTTGGGCATAATGATGAGAGAGGTATTGGTATTATGCATTGAACTTTTATTCAACCATAATCATGCATACAAATATAATACAAAAATAGATACATACCATCATACAAATACAAGCTGTAACACAAGAGAACAATGTAATTTACAGTACCTGTAGACATTAAAAAAATACATAATATTTTTATTCATCACATACACATAGTTTGCAGTGCCATCTTATTTACAATAGACCGAATATCTCACAAAGCCACAGTACAATGTAAATTATGCTGTTTTATATTATACTTTCATCAAAGGTGACTTTCCTGTGTCTGTTTCTGCATTTTCAGCCAATCGAAGGCAACGGAGCCATCCAGCAACAGGTGGAAGTGCCAGCTTGCCTTGCAGATTATCAAAAAAATATGAAAGGTTTGTTTGTCTTTTTGGTTTTATGGCAAAATATGTGACTGTATAATTATTTATTATGTTTATTTCCACTGTTGCCTTGTGAGTGTGTAATGTGTGCTGTGTGTTCCAGGCGTCGATCTGCTTGATCAAATGGTTGGCTACTATGGGTTCCAGCATCGAACGAAGAAGTGGAGGCGAGTGTTTTTCTTCTTGTTGTCTGTGTCCTGCCACAATGCATACATCGCTGCAAGACCTGCCTTCAGCAGAAAGTACAGAGGGTACAAGAACTGGCTGGAGGAACTTGTCACACCAATGACAACAAGGGCTGTTCCTGTGACCTCTCCTCCTTCTCCATCTTCTCTTCCTCCTCCTCCACCCGACTGTAGGACGTTTGGGGGCCATAGTAGCCACACCACCTCCACAACATGACTGTGGAAAGATATATGACAAGCGCAAGCTGTGCCGGGAATGTCAACTGGTCCCAGAGA
This sequence comes from Paratrypauchen microcephalus, assembly GCA_036785185.1. Classification (NCBI taxonomy): domain Eukaryota; kingdom Metazoa; phylum Chordata; class Actinopteri; order Gobiiformes; family Gobiidae; genus Paratrypauchen; species Paratrypauchen microcephalus. The sequence goes on along the minus strand of JAVJIX010000054.1, from coordinate 3,359,913 downwards.
ACGAGAAAGTAGGTGGGCCAACAGTCTTTGGATGCAAGCACTATCGCTGGTATATGTAAGGGATGTAACCTGTTCAGTATGTAGTGCACTTCATCTTACTGCCTTATGGCCTTGGGACACTTTATTTTTTACAGTTTTGACCTGAATAAGAGCTGTTCTTTATTTCTTAAAACTTGAAAATATTGTGCACTGTACATGTTGTGACTGTTTTCTTTTATTTTTTCCATATTATTGTGTTTCTGGATTATTTTATATTTTTTTCTTAAGGTGTAGAATAATAAGACACAGTTCTCATGAAACCCACAAGTGTAGGCTTTCAAATACTTTTGGAATTTTGTCTCTGTGCTTCAGAGTCTGAGAAATCACTTATTTAATAGTCGTTGACATTGTTGAATTTCCAGGAAAACCTCAGGATCTCGCCCTTAAGATTTTCAGGCCTTTTTCCCCAGGTGTTTTAGGTCTAAATGGGTTAATTAATAAAGACAACTTTATCAAACACAACTTTATCAAACGTTCTTGTCTGTTGTATAAATTGTATTAGTGACATTGGCAGAGGTGGAAAAATGCTGAAAAAATGTGATTTAAGTATCTTTACTTGCTTAAAGCCTACTAAATTAAAAGTACCCATCAAAAAATCTACTTGAGTAAAAGTAAAACAGTACTTGTTAATGTATTTTGAGTTAAAAAAAAAATACTTTAAATTGGTTACATTTTTCCATGACCTCTAAAGTTTGTCAGCTGTGTAGACTTAGCTTTTTCAAAGTAATTGTGATGAGTTTTTAGTAATGCTAATCTGTTTGTCATTTTGGTCAATGTCTGTGCTATTTTAAAATAACTAAGGCATATAATTAAAATATTAACCGAGTTACCAGCCGCCTAGTCAGTAGTACACTGTAAAACATTGGTATATAAATGGTATATAAATGTATGAAAATGTTGCCTGGTCATAAGGCTCTGGGTTTCACGATACAGTAGCCTATAAATGCTTGAAAAATAAAGCTCCCTAGTGAATGCTAGCTTGTGTATCCTGACATATCCGGAGGTGAGCACAGTACCAGAACGTGACGTATTCGGAGATATACGAACAGTGAATACGTGAAACACGGACGATATCCAGTAAATATCCGGAGAACCGGATATGTAGCGTGTCGACACAGTGCCATTCCGGAGTTCGGAAATGCTCCGTATACGAGAATTGACACCAACGTATCCGGAGCGTGTCAATCCGAATATCTACAGATATTGTGAATATCCTGGGATATACGACTACAAACACCCCCGGAAACAATGCCATTTTTCCCAGTGCACAGAAATGATTATTCCACCTAACATATATTGAAGTCAATATAGTCATTATTTTGGCAGGCATACTTAAAATACTTCATTGGATAACATTGCAGCAATTATCAATATAATATGCACAATATAATGGGAAATCATCATGCACATTTTCCATATTATTAGTAGTTCAAAATATTGCCCACCTAACCCACATGTTTTAAACTCATTGATTTAAAAAAAATAATAAAAAAAATTGGGTAACAGACTATGAATTTACTCAAACTAAGTGCTAAGTATGTAATTTTAAGTTATACAACGACAAAGTCCTTTTTAATGTTGACATCAATGTTTTCATAGACACTTGTTGCTTTTTTCCTCTTCCTTCTCCTGCTTCTAGAGTCTCTGCTGTTCTCTGCCTCTGTACTTCCCTCTGCTGGATCAAAATGAATTGCAACACAGGCTAAATTGTACAATAATTACTTTTACAATTACTTAAATAAACTGTGTTTCTAAACATGCAGCGCATTTATGCTTTGATAATCTCATAAATTCAGTTGATGTCAAGAGGTTTAAAGGTACAGTGTGTAACTTTCGAGAAGTGTCACTTGCCTGATTCTGTGGAAATTTAAAAAGAAATTCAAACCATACTTCTCCAATTCTCCATGGAGATAGATAGACATTTTATGCCATATTGTGTAAGATTATAGCTAAAGGAACAACATTTCCATTGAATCAGAATGAGGACCTCCTCCAGGCCAAATAAGAGTCAGGTTTGTGAAGATGCAAGTCCACTCAGAGTAAGGACACAAGTTTTGCAATGCAATAGACTTCTTTTTTGGCTAAAGGTTACATACTGGGGCTTTAAGCCAAGTGTATATATTTTTGTTCATAGTTTCTTAGTAATGCAGTTTACATATACAGTGGTATCTCACCTTACGAAATTAATTCGTTCCAGAAGTGGTTTCGTAACGTGAATTTTTCGTAAGATGAGTAGCTATTTCAATGGAAAAAGGCTGATTCGTTCCAAGGCCCCGATCCAAGTTTTTTTTTATTTTTTATAGTGTAACTTTTTTTATAGTGTAACATTGTGTTCTGCGTAGAGACTGTAGACCCAGGACTAAACGTGGACTATACCAGGTCTAGACCAAGGTCTAAACCTGGACTAAACCTGGACTAAACCAGGACTAGACCAGGTGGATTAAAGCGCCGCGTGCTGGTCTATTTCCTGGTTTCGTTTCGAGTCACGGCTGAGGCGAGCAGCGAGGGGGACCGCACGCAGTCTGAGCGCATGAACAAGACCCGTGCTCAAACCGTGCCTCCTCTAGACCTCCTCTAGACCAGGTCTGGACCAGGTCTGGACCACCGCGGCTCTTGCATGCGTTCGTTCATGCGCTCAGACTGCGTGCGCTCCCCCTCGCTGCTCGCCTCAGCCGTGACTCGAAACAAAACCAGGAAATAGACCCGCGCGCGGCGCTTTAATCCACCTGGTCTAGTCCTGGTCTAGTCCTGGTTTAGTCCAGGTTTAGTCCTGGTTTAGTTCTGGTTTAGTCCAGGTCTAGACCTGCTGGCAGCCCCACGCCGGGTCATGCTGCGCTATCACACGAGTCCCCCTCCCCCTTCACCCCACACTTCACTATTAATAATTTTGTTGAAAATCTATGAAAGTTTGAGTGTTTAAACGAGAGACAAATGTGAGAAAAGTTTAAATTCAGTCTGAGAAAAGCGTATAATGTGTGTGGCTGAGCGCGCATTATTTGAATTTTTGAGATTTCGCATTTCGTAACTTGAAATTTTCGTTTGTTGGGTCTTTCGTAAGGTGAGGTACCACTGTAGTCTGATACTTAAATGCAATTTGCAATAACGCAGATTCATGGGTTTCAGTATTTTGGATGATAGGACATTTTGTTTTATATTGCTGTAGCAGTGGGCCTTATTTTTCATTGTTTAGAAATACAGCTCTGGGAAAAAAATGCAAAATGATCAGTTTCTATGATTTTACTACTTATAGGTATGTGTTTGGGCAAAAGGAACATTTTTGTTTGAGTCTATAAACTACTGACATTTCCCCCAAATTCCAAATAAAAATATTATTGTTTAGAGCATTTATTTGCAGAAAATGACAAATGGTCAAAATAACAAAAAAGATACATGTTTTCAGACCTCAAACAATGCAAAGAAACAAGATCAAATTAATTTTAAAACAACATAATACTAATGTTTACACTTAAGAAGAGTTCAGAAATCAATATTTGGTGTAGTAACCCTTATTTTTAATCATAGCTTTCATGCGTCTTGGCATGCTCTCCACAAGTCTTTCACATTGTTCTTGGGTGACTTTATTCCACTCCTGGTGCAAAAACTGAAGTAGCTCAGCTTTGTTCAGTGTTTATGTTGGAATTCAACAGATGCTGGAATGGAATGGCTGTAATACACGTAGAGATGCTGATTTCTGAATAAAATGCAGTGGTCTCTTATTTTTTCCAGAGCTAAAAATGGACTTATGTTATCTCTAGTCTACATCACCAGAAGGAGGAGCTATTGTACCAATTTCCTCTTTCTCTAGTATTGGCAGATTTGACTAGCTTCACCATTTACCAAATGAGCAGGCAACACATTACTATCAACATCAGCTATAACACATGCATAAACAGGAGGCATGCATAAAGAGGAGGATTTGCCTAGTGCATGGTGGTACAGTCCATTTCTAGAGCAGGTCCATATTGTATATGTTAGGAAACAGTTCCTGGAAATCAGCGGTGCACCCAAAACAAACAGGCAGCTCTTTGTTTCAACAACAGAGACCTAGGTCATACTGAATAATGCTGATGCCATAGACCTACATGTGCTGCAGAGCTGAAGTAATGCTGTTAAATTATTATCAGTATTCTTAATGAACCCCCACACAAATAGCCTACAAATAAATTCTGTCACTGAAGTAAAATGTTTATTATATTTAAGTTCAATTAGATACCCAACTGTCTGGGTTACTTGTAGTATCACCAGTACTAGCATTAGTGGTAAAAGTTTAGTAGCCATGGCCGCAGAGAAGAAGAAATAACAGTAGCAATCGCATAGTAATAGTAATAATAATAATTTACAGTCTACTATCATTAATCTCATTTGTATTTCTCTATATAGATAATGAATTAAGATAAGATAAGATAAGACTGATCTACTGATCTCACACAGGAGAAATTCACTTGCCACATTAGTTCCAGGCAGTTTAGTACAAAAGAAAGAACAAAAAATTGCATGCAGGCAGTTGAGATAGTAGTAATACTAATAAAATAAGAAAATAAGACAATATAGAAAAAAAAAAAAAGCACATTAAAACTATATAGTGGAGTTATACAGTCTGATAGTTGTGGGGATGAAGGAGAATTAGAAGAAGCACCTGCAAAGAGAAAGATGAGAAAGAGAAGAGAGAGATTTCCATTTGAATATTCTGCTGTAAACCAAAGGGTAACATAGACAAATTATATCTCCTAAAGTTTGGTCTTTTTTTCCTGTTTCATGTGGTCTACATAAGTTTTTCTGTGACTTAAGTTACTGACTGCTCATTTGGAAAACAGCACCACCATGTGACAAGATCAAAGTCAAAGATCAAAGTCAGCTTTATTGTCAATTCTGCCATATGTGTTCAACATACAGTGAATCGAAATTTCGTTTCTCTCTGGCCAGATAGTGCAAAAAAGACAGTGTACAAAATACAATATAAAGACAAAAGACAACAAAAACTATCTAAGACAGAGATCTAAGGTTAAACTAAAGTCTAAGATCTAAAATCCTTAAAGCAGTGCAACATAATAAATAAATACCTATATACAGATGTCCAAAGTGTGCAGTGTGCATCAAAAATGTGCAATGGAAGATACAGCAGTGAAATGGTAATGTGCAATAGAATGTGCATTTGAGTTAAGATAAAATAAATATGATAGCGTGGCAATAAGTCTAATTACCAATAAACCAATAAACATTTAAAGGTCCCATGACATGGTACTTCTTGATGCTTTTATATGGCTCCTTAATGGTTCCCTAATACTGTAAATGAATCCTTCAAAATCAACACTCAGTGCATGAGAAAGAGAGATAAGATGAGAAAGAGTCATAAATGTCACTCTGGAACAGTCCATTATGGGCGTTGTTGCTTGAATGCAAATGAGGAGGACAGAGATGGTCTATAGTAGCGGGTGGGGGCGTGGCCAAACTCTCCACTCTTTCCTTTTTAGCTGTGCCCTGTGCGCTCTGACCCACTTCCTTCCGTGTTTTTGCGCGGAAGGAGAGATGAGAAGCTTTCCATTGAAAAATAAGCACATTTCCACAGAAAATAAAATTAAACCACTGCTGTTTCAGATATTCACAGGCTCAGATAAAGGACTTCCGAGCCTAGAAACACTCGCAAGTTCCTCCAGGCAAATAAAAAAACGCATTTCGCATTGCGTAGCTCCTCCGCAGTCCAAACTCTCTGGGTGTGATTTACAGAGACGCTGAGTAGAGAACGGGGAGGGAACTGCATTTGCATTTCTTTTTTCGAGCTGACGTCAATAAGTTTCCTTGTTCAAAAACGCCCGTTTGAGCTCTGTTTTTTTCTAACGCAGAAAAGAATCGCAAATGCTCAGTTTAGACATTTTAGCATTTTAGGCAACTTTTAGCCATGGGAGGGCCCCTTAACAGGGTAGGGGAGCTCACATTAACGTTCAAAAACCTCAGAAAGTGAAAATTTCATGCCATGGGACCTTTAACAGAAACTCTATTTGACCTGGTTATATAATGTAATTCTTTATGCTACCATGATAAACACGCTGTGACATCACTGGTCTGAATTCCAGGGAAATCTCAAAATCGGCATGGTGAAATCGTGCTGACGTGACAGTCTGTTTAATCTGGCCCTGTGTTTATGTATACAGAACATTGCAGTGTGCATATTCCATCACTATCGTTGACCCCATCCTCCATCACACTCACACAAGAGCAAGGTTATCAGAAACACGATTAGACCCAGAGTACACTTTTAAGGAGTTCTTCTGTATTGATTATACTCCCCTTGCTTCAGCACTTTGGTATGTAACAATACTGCTAATAATGCAAAGGCCATTTATTTTATAATGTCTACTCTCTTATGCCAGGTTTCATAGAATAAGTGTATACAGTAAGTTATGCATTCGTTCGTGGACCGTTTGACCACTGTACCAAACATGTTGACTTGGGAATGTGAAAACAGATTGAACTTAGACTTAGACAAACTTTATTGATCCACAAGAGATTTTTTTTTGGGTACAGTAGCTCACGCGTCAAATATAATATTTAACAGATGGTAACAAAAAATAGAAGAATAGCAAGATAGACAGCGAGAGACTGGTGTCCAATGAAACATAAATAAGACTGTCCTGAATCTTTCTTCTACTTGTTTTAAGGCGATGTAGATGAGCAAGGTCTTCCAAATAAGTCCATTTTCCTAATTGGTTGCATTCAAACTTGCACACGCTAGGGTTGTTAAAAGTATAGAAAATCACTACTAGGGTTAGGGTACTAGATAATCATTGGAGCAAGTATTGATATTAAAAAAGTTGCATTCATAGGACAGAAATTAACCTTTCCTGAATAGCTTTAGAATGATCTTGAGCTGTGTCAGAACAAGTATAAAACGTATATGCTCATGGACCACTATGGAACCTACATGGACAACTAAGAGATTACATCGATATAAGGTCACATGGTAATACAAGAGAAAGTACTATGATTTAATGTTAAAAGTCACATTCTATTTATTTATTTATTTTTAATTATTATTATCATGGTATAGAAATTGGTATTGGGTATCAAGTATATTCCTTAGTACAGTGGTACCTCACCTTACGAAAGACCCTACATACGAAAAATCCAAGTTACGAAATGCCTTCACGTTAAATTTTGGTCTCTAGATACGATAGAAAATTCAAGTTACGAAACGCGAAATCTCAAAAATTCGAATAATGCACGCTCAGATGCACGCCCCGCTGTTATCCCCGCTCAAAAACCACCTTTCTCGGCCTCTTAGCTCTAGCGCCGAACATGCAAGATTTTCAACAAAATGTATTAAATAGTAAAGCGTGGGGGGAGACACGACTCCGGAAGCAGCGCGGAGACATGAACACACCGCGCGAGGAGCACGGCACCGCGCGAGGAGCACGGCACCGCGCAAGGAGCACGGCACCGCGCGAGGAGCACGGCACCGCGAGGAGCACCCCTAGTCCTGGTCTGCACGACCAGCACCGGGGCTGCGAGCACGAGATAGAACCGCAGCGCCCGGACCGCGTCCTCTGGAGCCCGAGCCACAAACCAGCCGCACGAAACCAGCAGCGGCACGTGGTAATTTAATCCTGGTTTAGTCCAGGTCTAGACCTGGTCCAGTCCTGGTTTAGTCCAGGTCCAGTCCAGGTTTAGACCTGGTCTAGACCTGGTTTAGTTCTGGTCTAGATCTGGTTTAGTCCACGTTTAGTCCTGGTCTAGTCTCTTAGCCAATCAGGACGCAGAACCAATGTTACACTATAAAAAAAAAAAAAAGTTACACTATAAAAAAAAAAAAACTTGGAACGAATCAGGCCTTTTCCATTGAAATAGCTACTCAACTTACGAAAAATTCTCTTTACGAAACCACTTCTGGAACAAATTAATTTCGTAAGGTGAGGTACCACTGTATTGAAATTGAGTGAAATTTTAGTATTGTGAGTAGGGATGCACTGATCCCCTCATAGTGGTATCGGATATTTGCACTGGCAGTGATACTGGCTTCCAAATATTGGTTAAATCGATATCCTGGTTGGACGTACAAATTGATGTAATAAGACTATTTACTGTTCTGACATCAAGCCCTGTTTTGACGTGAGCCGTCCTCCTGTGGACCCACCACCCGTGGGAGGATTCATGGGGGCTGGTGCATTGTGTTCTGGGCAGCAGAACACTGCTTGGACTGCTGCTCCCGCGACCCAGAAAATGGAAAAGCGGAAGAAGAGGAAAGACTGTTCTTAGTCCAAAAAAAATCACATAATGTTTGAACTATTATTATCATTATTACTATTTTCCATTATTATTATTATTATTATTACATATTACTATTTGCACTATTTATTACTTACTTTATCCCCTCCCTGCCTGCATGCACTTTTTCCCTCCTGTCCAATTGTCCTGGAGCTACTGTGGCGAGTAAATTTCTCCTGTGTGAGATCAATAAAGTCTTATCTTATCTTATCTTATCTTAACTTTTATAGACACAAAGTTTGCTCCATAACACATTTGGACCAGCTGTGTCTTATTTGACGTTCCTTTAAAGGAAACTAAATACAAATTGGCAGATACTTGAAGCTATAGTATCGAAATCAGTATCGGAAATGAATAGGATGGATCAGTGCATCACTAACTAGCACACACATCACATCACGACTGGGACTATAGCGGGACTAAACCCAAAAACGAAACTAGACCATGACAATGAGGCTTAACCCAGGTCTACACCAGGACTAAACTAGAATCCAACAAGGAACTCACCGGAACATGTGTATATGCAAGAGAGAACTATCTTGGTGTTTTAAGATGATGTTACTTTCTATGCAACCTTAATTGGTCATAATTCACCACCCGCCGAGCAAGTGTGAAAAAACCAACCCAATCCTGATCCAATCCTACCATGTGCACGCAGTCATTGTCCAGTCAGCACATTTTCCTGTGAACAATGTATTCAGGCACTGTTCACAAACAGAGTTAACTTCCTCTCAATAGTTTTCAGTAGTTTCCAGTAGTAGTTCCAGTAGTTTGCAAAAGCACCAGTCTGCCAGCCCAAAGCCACTGAATCATGGGAACGAGATTTGTGTGAATGCCAAAATGCTGAGTACATTGAGCTTTACTGGAACATAATACTATGCAGTCAAATCAGGTATGTTTGCATGAGCCGTCACATTGGCCACATATGACGTGAGCTGGAAAGTCACATTATGCTTGTATTGTTATTTATTTTCCCGTTCAGCAAAAAACTAAAATATTATGTTGTCTTGTATATGTAGTGTTTGTCATAGTAAAATACTGTATGTAAATAATAATAATAATAATAATAATAATAATAATAATAATAATAATAATAATGTAAAGACAAAGTACATTATGTTTTCAATCTTCAATGGCCTAATTTTTGTGGCAGTTGTTTAAAACGCACCACAATAATACTATCATTCACCTGCATAACATGGATTTTATCTAAAACCTCAAAAATTTCCCTTTTTCTTTTCTATAGCATTTTTGTGGACAGTTATGGCTTATATCAAAATCAAATATTTACCACTGCAAAATTATCAGTTTTTCTGATTTTACTACGTATAGGTATGTGTTAGGGGTCGGCAACCCGCGGCTCCAGAGCTGCATGTGGCTCTTTGGTCCCTCTGATGCGGCTCAGTACATTGGTTCCTCATTTAACGTGGGCGTTACATTGTAAAAATAACCTGTGATAGGCTAAATCCGTGAAGTAATCAGCTTTATATTGCGTGTATAAATATGTGTGTATTTCACAGTTCCTCTGACCGAGGCGCCGCTGCGCTGTTGCGGGTTTTATTGTAGTGAGAACGCTTCCGTGCGTTCTCAGGACTGGTTCCACCACCTGGACTCCAGGTTCGTTCTGCGGAAACACCGCTGCTACTTCCCAACGCGCATTGACCACCCAGAGAAGTGTGTGCTCGGGCATGTGCACCTGCACTCGTGGTGAAATCCGTAATAGAACAGCATGACCGGTGCGACCAGCCCCAGGTGATACGCACGGCCGTGGCCCTTCTGGCATGTGCCGAAATGCCAGACCACTCAGTCCTCACTGATTCAGAGTCACACTGCTCGTGATCACGTTTAAATAAATTTGGTAAAACTGAACGCATTCTGTAGCCTACTGTACAGCAGACACGGAGGAGAATAACTGACGAATCGGCAAAGGTCTACAGTCTCTTAGCCAATCAGGATGCAGAACACAATGCGTATTGATACACTATAAAAAAAAAATCTGTGAAACAGCGAGGGACCACTGTATTTAATTAAAATATATTTTATTTTAAATGTAATTCTATGGCACAAAGATGTTAAAAAAAATGTTATATGCAGTGTTATTTCATTTTAAATTTCAAAAGGGTTTTGTGGCTCCCAGTGTTTTCTTTACTGTGTGAAACGGGTCCAAATGGCTCTTTGAGTGGTAAAGGTTGCCGACCCCTGTGTTAGGGCAAAGGGACCAGGAGTCTATAAACTACTGACAACATTTCCCCCAAATTCCAAATAAAAATGTTATCATTTAGAGCATTTATTTGCAGAAAATGACAAATGGTCAAAATAACAAAAAAGATACATGTTTTCAGACCTCAAACAATGCAAAGAAACAAGATCAAATTCAAGATCATTCAATTCATACTAATGTTTACACTTAAGAAGAGTTCAGAAATCATTATTTGGTGCAATACCCCTTATTTTTAATCACAGCTTTCATTCGTCTTGGCATGCTCTCCACAAGTCTTTCACATTGTTCTTGGGTGACTTTATTCCACTCCTGGTGGAAGAACTGAAGTAGCTCAGCTTTGTGTTTGTGTTGGAATTCAACAGACGCTGGAATGGAATGGCTGAAATACATGTAGAGATGCTGATTTCAGAAAAAAAAATGCAGTGGTCTCTTATTTTTTTTTCCAGAAGTTTTTTTTTTTTTTTTTTTTTTTTTCCAGAGGTGTATACCTTCAAAAAAGCATGAGTGGCTAGCACTCATGCTTCACAGCTAGAAGGTTCCGGGTTCGATCCCCGGGTCGCCCAGACCTTTATGTGTGTGTTCTGTGTGGAGTTTGCATGCATGGTCTGGGTTCGATCCCCGGGTCGCCCAGACCTTTATGTGTGTGTTCTGTGTGGAGTTTGCATGCATGGTCTGGGTTCGATCCCCAGGTCGCCCGAGCCTTTCTGTGTGGAGTTTGCATGTTCTCCCCGTGTCTGGATGGGTTTCCTCCGGGCACACCGGTTTCCCCCATCAACCCAAAACATGCTCCAGGTAAAATCCTCCAGCTTAGGTCCTGACCAAGCCGAGCAATAAGACCATGGAGATGGGTCCCCGGGCGCCTGAAAGACGAGCTGCCCACTGCTCCTGAAGGATGGGTCAAATGCAGAGAAATAATTTCCCTACGGGGATGAATAAAGTCTGTCTGTCTTCTTCTTCTTCTTCCTCATCAAAAGCATACCCGGAGTTGTGGTTTGTTTCATTCACATACATTTAAGTAACACTGCATTATCTATCAGGCTCTGTTCCACATTATGATGTCATGAAGTGGTAGTTTCAACTTAACAGCTACCTTTTACCTTTTTTTTCCCCCCAGAAGAGACTGACAATTCCAGGGCTGAAATTATCCAAATGATTCTAGCAAAGTTTTATGGAGTATATAAATACTGTACTATGGAGCACTTTCTGTATTACCACATGACACAAGGTGGAATTCTTTCAGAGAGAATAACTTGTGTGTTAAAAATGTGCAATTCTGGGTATGTTTTTAAAGAAACAACATTATAAGATCTGAAAATATATAATAATATGGACCATTTAAAGCAATAACACCAATATGGCAAGTTAGTGAACCCAATCTCAACAAAAATATTCAGCATTTATACATTTTCACAGTGAAGTGAATCACCTTTTGTTATCAAGCCCCAGCCCAGTCTGAAATCATGACATAAAGTGTACAATGTCCTGACTGCAACCTATTTGAATAGTGGTGTTTGAGGAGGATGATGTCAGTGTTGTTGTGTGTAAATGTCTCTAGGTGATGTGATTCTTTCTCTAACTGGCCCTCTCCTCTAATGTAAACATGATGTCATATAGCCCAGAGATTTTACATTCTCCAGAGAACAAACAGCACTGCAGTGGGGAGATGGCATGGCTCCGCTAACAACTGCCACCTCCAAAATCCCCTGTGCACTTCTGTCCCATAATAAAAACAGATGTCTTTGGTGGCAGACAAAATCATTAGCGTCATTACATTCACTACTTCCTTTTTTTTTTTTTATAATGAGCGCTTGTGCATGTAAACAACTGTGATAAACTAATCATTTCCTTAAATTTGAGGTTAGGCTCCGTCATAACAAGACAGAGTAACTTTCCAAAGGTGCTTTTGACTCTTGGGCCAGTGAAAGTGTTTACATAAAAAATCTTAACTTTAGAGGAAGCAAAAGACTAAGCTGATATATTACAGTACAGATACATTAGCAGATATACTTTTTGCACATATTATTACTTTACTTTAACACTATTGGATCCAGTATATAGAGATTAGAGATTAAATATATTAAAAGAGTAGTATTAGTATTAGTAGTAATAGTATTGACATACATTACAGTAATTAGCTTTACTTGAACTGCAGATATGATCAAAGCACTAAACATACACACAAAAGTACAATTGTGAATATAATGATTTAAAAAGAAATACAGAAAGTGGCTGCGGCTCGCATAGCTACTTGAGATTTTTAATTCCTGTTGTCATACTGTCAACTAAAGGTAGGTGAAAAAGGAAAAAAATATACAGCTCTGGAAAAAAAAGAGGCCACTGCAAAATTAACAGTTTTTCTGATTTTACTACTTACTGTATAGGTATGTGTTTGGGCAAAAGGAACATTTTTGTTTGAGTCTATAAACTACTGACAACATTTCCCCCAAATTCCAAATAAAATATTATCGTTTAGAGCATTTATTTGCAGAAAATGACAAATGGTCAAAATAACAAAAAAGGTACATGTTTTCAGACCTCAAACAATGCAAAGAAACGAGATCAAATTCATTTTAAAACAACATAATATTAATGTTTACACTTAAGAAGAGTTCAGAAATCAGTATTTAGTGCAATAACCCTTATTTTTAATCACTTTCATGCATCTTGACATGCTCTCCACAAGTCTTTCACATTGTTCTTGGGTGACTTTATTCCACTCCTGGTGCAAGAACTGAAGTAGCTCAGCTTTGTGTTTGTGTTGGAATTCAACAGACGCTGGAATGGAATGGCTGTAATACATGTAGAGATGCTGATTTCAGAAAAAAATGCAGTGGTCTCTTATTTTTTTCCAGAGCTGTATATATATAATATTGTAAGTGCTGTTCTGGACATATACAAAATGATAAAATCAAGTATATTGTGTAACTAGTGAACTGTAGCAGAAAGCTGAAACTTGAAATGTACAGCATTATTCACTGCTGTTTTTGTTACGTTAGACCCCCATCCTTTTTCACATAACCCAAGAGGCCAAAGGGTCCCCATTTAGACTATTATTTATTGTTACTACTCAGTGAAAATATTTTAATGTGGATATTCAGGAATGTTATCAAACCTTTTAAACGCCAGACCTTCTTCTTTCTTAAACTTCCTCTTTGTCACTTTTCCATGATGCTTATTTTGACAAGGCCCGAATTCTGCTGCCCTGTGCACTACTCTGGTGTCAGTCTGGTATGTATCCCTGGGAGGGCAGCCAAGGGTAAATACACACACTCCATACTCATGCCTTTCCTTTCAATAACCGACCACAGCGCGCGTGCGCACACACACATACACGCACGCACACACACACACACACACACACACACACACACACACACACACACACACACACAGACACACACAAACACACACACACACACACACACACACACACACACACACACACACACACACACACACCTTTGCTGCTTAAACTTCATTCTCTGCCCACCTGTTTAAACACTGCAGTATATGCATATGCCGGTGTAACAGAGGCCCTTTGTGCACCGGGCGGCTCCAAGTGTGCTGTGTCATGAATCGGTTCTGGTTTTAGCCCTGGACTAAAACCGCCCGAGCTGAAATAACACGGACTAAAAGAAAACAGCTGAGTGACAATATAACACCCCCTCAGCACTGAAATCTCTGAGCACTGAGTTTCATAAATCTAGGTAAAGGTCTTTGAAAGCAGAATGAATACAATAAAATGAACATATGAATGATATACATTTTAAATAAAAGAATGATTTTACTCTTTAATTGAGTTAATTGACACTTTGAAACATTGTCAGACTGCAGTAACAAAGTATTTCACCGTAGTCCATTTCACACTAATGAAAATAAACAAATATATATATATATATATATATATATATATATATATATATATATATATATATATATATATATATAAACCTTGCTCTATCGCGGTTCACTGTTCGCGGCCTCGCTGTTTCGCGGATTTTATTTTTTCAATTAAATTTTTTTCATTTTTTTTATAGTGTAACATTTTTTTTTATAGTGTAACATTATGTTCTGCGTCCTGATTGGCTAAGAGACTAGACCAGGACTAAAAGTGGACTAAACCAGGTCTAGACCAGAACTAAACCAGGTCTAGGCTGCATTTTCTCATTTTTGTCTCTAGTTTAAACACTCAAACTTTCATAGATTCTCAACAAAATGTATTAATAGTGACACGTGGGGGGAGAAACGGCCCCGGAAGCCCCGCCAGACGCGCGAGGAGCACCGCCACGTCTGTCACGGATTTGTCCATGATAAACCCCTCATCGTGGACAAATCCGTGACAGAGCAGCATGTGTCGCACACTTCTCCAAGGGGTTGGTGCGCGTCGCGTCCCGGGACGTGGCAGTGCTGCTCGCGCGTCTGGCGGGGCTTCCGGGGCCGTGTCTCCCCCCACCTGTCACTATTAATACATTTTGTTGAAAATCTATGAAAGTTTGAGTGTTTAAACTAGAGACAAATGTGAGAAAATGTTAATTCCAGTCTGAGAAAAGCGTATAATGTGTGTGGTGAGGCATTTACAGCCTTAAAACATGTAGAGTTATTGTAAAATATAAAGTTGTCCTACTTCGCGGATTTCTCTTATTGCGGGTTATTTCTGGAACCTAACCCCCGTGATAAACGAGGGATTACTGTCCTCTATATATATATATACAGGGGGTCCTCGACTTACGACATTTCGTGGTTACGAACGTGCCCCCATTAAAAAAAATTAATAATATTACGCGTCATTCCGTCTTACGCGGTTTAGCGTGATAAGCGACGTAAACAAACGCGAACAGCACGCGGCGCACGGCGGAAGAATACACTTTGTTGTGGTTGTAGGGCGGAGAAGACCGCCTCGTGTGCGTGCCCAATGTGGGCGGAAGTACCTGATGTGGGCTCTGATCTGCTCCTATGAAAGCGGCAGTGATAACCAAGCAGCGTAATGGTCTAATTATTGAGATGGAAAGGTTATTGGTGCTTTGGTTGGAAGATTAAAGTCAAAATCCGACTTACAACGAAATTCGGGTTACGACGCGTCTTAAGAACGGATCAACGTCGTAACCCGAGGACCCCCTGTATATATATATATATATATATATATATATATATATATATATATATATATATATATATATATAGGACAGAGTAGGGGAAAAAAAAGTAGATCCTACTAAATACAGTTGGAAAAAAGGCAGGAATGCAACCTCGCAAATAAGCTCAATATAAATCTTCAATATGAACCTTTCTCACTTAAAAAATACCATATAAAACTGTGTTGTTGTTGTTGTTGTTGTTTATAACAGAACCAGTGTTGTATAGTAACGAAGTAATAATACTTCACTACTGTACTTAAGTACATTTTGGGAGACTTTGTACTTTACTTGAGTTTTTAAAAAATTTATAACTTTTACTTTTACTTCACTACATTTCCGAATTTAATTGCATACTTTTACTCCGTTACATTTTCAATGTGCCGTTTAGTTACTCGTTACAAAAAAACCCTCTACTGACTGAAGGAAGTCAGGACGTGCCTGGACTTGTTCGCTACTTGCGCATGACAATCAGCCTACACCTGTTGGTTTCATGCAGCTAGTTTAATCAATCAACATCCCTGATGGAAGAGGAGACAGCATCCACGCCGGCTACAAATGAAGGGGGAGCTGACCATGAGCATCCCTGGCCGTACTTAAACACAATGTTCTCTTACGCTGATATGAAGGATTCGTTCTATCGAATGAAGTGCGTCTTGTGCCTTCCAAGAAACCTGGAAATCCTATCTTACAGAAACTCCCCGTCCAACCTCAAGAAACACATCGAGGTAAGTTCTAGATTCATGAAATTGTTAGCGTCTATATTCCAATTTCAGTAACCATAGCATGGACATTCTAGACACCGTTGTGAAACCTTGAGCATAACATGTAGAAATTAACTTTGTGTGACATTGTTTCGGTTGCACAAAGCGTATTTGATGATGTTGGAGCTAACAGGTTACCTAGCTTTTTCAGCTCAAGGGAAGGCATAGCTGTAGGCTATTCAGATATAAATTCAGACTGCCTTTGCTTGATACTTTTACCTGTACTTTTAATTACATTACTTGAGTACATTTATATTTACATTACTTGTCATACTTAAGTACAAGAAGTTCCAGATACTTTAAGACTTTTACTCAAGTAACATTTCAGTCAGTGACTTCGACTTTTACCAAAGTCATTTTTGGGAGGTGTACCTATACTTTTACTTGAGTTTGATTTTCCAGTACTTTATACAACACTGAACAGAACACTGGACGCTCCACCCAGGAAGATCAAGACTTGGCCCAGGGATTAGACCCACAACCCGCTGGATGGGAGGTAAGAGCACAAACAGCCCTGTTACCACACATAGAATGACCTATAACCCACTGTGGTTAGTCTCATGTTTTGTTTAGGAATTTTATGACATTTGATAATTAAAAACTAATCTTGGATCAGCTATCTGCACTCAGTTTTTGTGGCAGCACATCCTCATTATTAGGCAGTGGTAGATGGCTTAAGCTGATATTGCATTCCTTATTAAGTAAGAGGCCTTCGAAACGGGAAGTGTGGAGTGTAAAAGGAGAAGTGTGATCACAAAGCGGAAGCGTGCTGTGAACATGCGATGGGCCAGGCCTGTTGTGAAAGATCTGTTTAAGAATACAAACAGATGTGAAACTGTGTGAGGGAGTTTTTGCTGCTGCCCAGTGCAAACACACACACACACACACACACACACACACACACATACGTACATACATGCACATACAGGCACTACTCTGGCACAACCACCTCTGTCAGACATTTCAGCTACGACAGGGGTAGTCATGGTGATTGGTAAATAAATGTATCTTCACCCAGCCTTATCTTGGCCATTCAACTTTTAGTTAGAAACATAGTGTAAATATGGTATGGCTGCTTACATGTGTTTTAGGAAAAAGAGTGTCTTACAGCAAGACAAATTAGTATAGTAATTGTATGGACATTTAAATATTTAATATTATTATATGAAACAAAACACGACGAGGAGGAGGGTACAAGCATTATAATATGGCTTAAAGCTCACATGATTCAATCTTGAGTAATATAGGACCTTTAACAATAGTAATAATAAAAAAATCTTCCTGTCTCTGTGTCATCCCTTGACAAAACTGACCACTGTCCATCCCGGCAACACCCAAGCTTTTTTGACCTCTTGTGAAAAATGTCAAATACATGTACATGTCAGAATTGAAATGTCTCAAGTTTAACACAGGAAGCTAGAAGTGCTCTCAATAAAATGCCCGTGGTGTTGAAATTAACCATTGTCATTTCCTTTGACTTGTTATAAGCACCTTAGTGGGGTCTTGAAATGATGTGTGCGACCGCATATATAGGACATTGCTGTATTTAATTTTCACACATCTTGCCCACATTCACACCCCCCTCTGTCTAGCCCGCTTTGTGTTCCATGATTGCATTTATTCCGAGAAAGGACAATACGAATTCAGTTGTTTTGGTCTTGGTCAATAGAAATGTACCAGGGTAATGATAGTTGAGTCCAAGTATATATTTTGATTCCAGACAACAGCTCACACACGCCAGTTCTGCTTCTCTCCTTTCACTTCTTGTTTTGGAAATGAGGAAGAACATCAGTTATAGTTGATCCATTAGGAACACAATGTACAAATATGAACATCATGCATTGAGTTTCCTCTTGATCACATTAAAATCCAGAGAGGCCAATTTGATTAGCACTGCTGTTTTGATTTCACAAGTTTCGACATGCCGTAGTCCTGTTATAAATTTGATAGAAGTATGGAGGGAGATTACAATCAGAATTTTTAATGTATAACACTTGAAAAACAGACTGCTCTGATCTGAACTTCCTCATAATGATCATAATCATAAGCATCATAATTATGAAAGTTTTATGATGAGTGCTTTTCACAGCTCTCAAAGGGCTCTTTTACTGTCATGGTAATCCTATAAGAACAACTTGCATGCTAATAGCACACCAGTGTTACCCCTAGTTTTGCTTCATATTTAGCAGACAGCACACATTTTGACCCTATAGATTAATCAAAGTTCAAAGTTCAAAGTCAGCTTTATTGTCAAAAACCATATGTACAGGTTGCACACACACGATTTGAAATTGCAGCGTTTCCTAGGCCCAGAGTGAACATAAAACATCTGATAAACAAGACAATAAACACCATGACTAAAACATCATATATGCCTGTAGCAAAAGTACAATCACACACAATGACTAAAACATAACATATACCTGTAGCAAAAGTACAAGACAATAAACACAAGGACTAAAACATCAAATATACCACATATAATACAAATAGGTAAAACACACAATGTATAGTGTAATAAAGCTCAAATGGTGTCATTTAAGCAGTAGAGTTAGTATACTTTAAGTGTCATTTACGCAGCAGTGTCAGTGTCATTTAAGTGTCTACATTAAGTGTTTACATTTAAGTGTCATTTAAGTGTTTACAATATATCTGTATTGGGACACAAAATATGGCCTCTACCTTATAATATTTACAGAAGTTAAAAAATGTTATTGTTTTGATCTTTTATCTAACAATATATTTATGATATGAAGCAAAGCAAAGGCAAAGTCTATTGCCATTTAAAGCTCTACTTTATAAATATCAGCATGAATAATAAATGACGCACTTGCATTTTTGTACTTTTACTTTTAGATCCATGTTACAGCCGTCATAGCTGAAAGTAAAAGTGGTGAAAAGCGGTGAAAGGAAAAGAGAAGTGCTCCAGTGGCCTGCTGTTATTGTTGGTACAGGGCAGGGGCTTTATAGGGATTTTTTGCTACCTCTTAACTTCACCCCGTGTCCCCTCCCCCTGTTTCTTTGAGTGCGTCACACTTAGCAGCGTTTGGCGCAGGAGAAGTTAAGCGGGAGGGAGGAAGAGGAGGAGGCAGGCCCCACCGACTTCTGCCACCAAGGAATGCAGCGCAGAGAGAGAATATGGCTATAAAAGGCCTGCACTTCCACTCAGCCGCTGTGATGTCACTGCACAAATATTTCCTCCTTCCTTCCCTTCCAGAGCTCTCGACTGACACGGCTGTTTCTCCCTAATTTCTCTGCTACACTAATCTAGGACAGAAGTAAAAGTTTGTGTTTTGGAGTGTGGGTGAAGCGATGAAATAGGCCAAGGATACTGTAAACATTCAAACAGAGGCCTCATTGTATTTTATTCAGCCTTGCAACACTGTTCAGGGGAATCTGCTGCCTCTGCTGTGCACTTCCAACACATAGTCAAGGTTTGATAACATACTAGGCACGTATAAGGTGAATCTGAAATGAACTGAGATCTTATTTCAAATTGTTAAAGGTGCATTGTGTAACTTCTTTGGTGGAGGGTCTATCAAATGCTATTTCTTTGTCTGGAATGTTCCACAGTATGGTATTAAACCTTTATATCTTCACGGGAAACCAAACCAGACCAAGTTATAGTTATAGGTCAGATCTGCGTCCCCGCTCACAGTCAGAATGCCTGTTTTTCTAGGTATTTTGAGTTATAAAACCACCTGTAATTTCATAAATGTAAGCTACAGCTCTTTAATATCATACTGTGAAACATTCCAGACAGGGCAGTGACATTTCCATAGAAACAAGCAGGTGACGGACCCCCAGCCAAAAAGTTGCACAGTGCACCTTTAATGGCAAGTTTGAGTCAAGTCTGGCAGTAAAAACGTGTAGTTTGGAGCAGAGTTCAGACTTTGGGGGAATAAATTATGTTAAATGTATGTTAACATTAAAGGCCTGTTGTGTTTCTGTTCATTGAAAAAATTAAAAAGTGAGGCTGAGCCATTCCAGTTAGCATTCCATACTGTGCCGTGTCCTTGGGCAAAACACTTCACCCACCCTGTGTGCAAAATTGTGCAGATTCCCCCCTACTCCTCACCATTTAATTTTAAACTATTCTGCCCCGTGTAGAGCCACTGTGCATAAATAGCTATCTCATCTTGTTGTGAGCTCTTCCTCTCCTCCCTCATGCAATAGTTTGGCTGTCTACTTGGTTTCCAAATATGTTCTTCCTGTCAAATAAATCTTGACGATGACCAATAACGTCAATAACAGTTTGCTGGTTCAGCTTTCAACAAGGCTAATACTAAGTCTCACTGTGTTTTTTCCAAACTTCTTACATACGTCATGTCCAAGCCTGTAACCCAGTTGTTTGTATTGTTTATGTGAATAGAACTAAATATTCTTTGGGGCTCTGATCCTAGCATTCCAGCGTGCATTATCCCATTGTTTATTGGCTCCTTTCTCCAATGTTTCCTAGTGACCTAGTTAGCAAAGAAGAAGTTACATAAGGATCTCCGTCACTCCTCCAGCGCCTGATGAAGGTTTGGGGTTAAAAGATTACTCAACCTAATCTAATGCCTAATCTGCAAGTTGACAGACTCTGTGGGAAACCAGAAGGGAGAGAGAGAGAGACAAGTGTGGAAAGAAACTTCTTACTTTTGATTGGACATTTTATAAGAAAATGCAAAAAAAAAAAAAAAGATTTTTCCGTCATACCATGGAGGGTTGCATGTTCAAACAGTAGTAGTAGGAAGAGTAGCAGTGTATAATTAACAACACAAAGTTATAGCAATAGTTAAGTAGGCCTTCCAGAAGTACATTTAAATAAATATGTAAAAAAATAAAATAAAAGTTAAAGATATAAAAGTTAAAGAAAAGTCTGTTGAATTCCAACACAAACACAAAGCTGAGCTACTTCAGTTCTTGCACCAGGAGTGGAATAAAATCACCCAAGAACAATGTGAAGACGCATGAAAGCTGTGATTAAAAATAATTATTGCACCAAATATTGATTTCTGAACTCTTCTTAAGTGTAAACATTAGTATTATGTTGTTTTAAAATGAATTTGATCTTGTTTCTTTGCATTGTTTGAGGTCTGAAAACATTATTTAGACCATTTGCCAAATAAATACTCTAAACGATAATTAGGGACCGAGCCCGAAGGGGGACGAAGGTCCCTATTGTTGTTGCTTTGTTTCCGTATTATTAGGGACCGAGCCCGAAGGGGGACGAAGGTCCCTATTGTTGTTGCTTCGTTTCCGTATTATTATTATTATTCTTGTTCATACACGCTGGGGCAATTTTGAGCATGTTCCCATGCTTCAAAACGAACGAAACTTTGCACGGGCATCACAAAGTGCTGCCAGTACGACCACACAAAGTCCCGTCCCCCAGTGACCCCCAGGAGCTCGATAGCGCCCCCTAGCACGTTGTCTTTCGGGGCTGGCATACCGTTTAAGATAGGCGCACGAAATTCGGTAGGGACGTGTATCTCAATAAGACGAACAAACGCCTCACTGCAATGTCATGGCCACGCCCAACAGGAAGTGAGATAATTGGGCTTTTGTGTGATTTTTGGGTATTGGACATAGAATGGAATTTGAAACACTTCTCCTACACCGTACCTCAGATGGGCTTAAATTTTGGTGAACATAATCTTAAGACGTTGGAGATGTTAAATTGCGAAGGATTTTCAAATAGGCGGTAATATGACGATACGGCGGATCGATAAAGTTAGGTATGGAATTTGAAACACTTCTCCTACACCGTACCTCAGATAGGCTTAAATTTTGGTGAACATAATCTTAAGACGTTGGAGATGTTAAATTGCGAAGGATTTTCAAATAGGCGGTAATATGACGATACGGCGGATCGATAAAATTAGGTATTTATTGAATGGGAGTGATGAGTTATGAATGGGAGGTATTTGTTGCTAGGCAACGCCCTGATCAAAGGTCTTTGATCTTTGTACCTTTGATCTGATATAGCTGCAAGCAGCAATGTGGGGACAAGCATCGAAGGTTCATGTAGGCCTCAGCATGTAGGACACATGCAGGGTCTGACAGGGTCTGACAGGGTCTGACAGGGTCTGACAGGGTCTGACAGAGTCTGACAGGGTCTGACAGGGTCTGACAGGGTCTGTTCTGACAGGGTATCTACAATGTCATGGCCACGCCCAACAGGAAGTGAGATAATTGTGCCAGGCACACGAAATTTCGTATGGCTGTGCGTCTCAGTAAGACGAACAAACGCAGGTGCGAGGTCCCGACCAACGCCGCTTGCGGCTTTAATTATTCTTGTTCATACACGCTGGGGCAATTTTGAGCATGTTCCCATGCTTCAAAACAAACGAAACTTTGCACAGGCATCACAAAGTGCTGCCAGTACGACCACACAAAGTCTCGTCCCTGGGGGACCTGGGGGTCCCTGGGACACCCTCCCCTGGGGGACCCCCAGTGGGGGGTCTCCTAGACCGTACCTCAGATGGGCATAAATTTTGGTAAGCATAATCTTAAGACGTTGGAGATGTTAAATTGCGAAGGATTTTCAAATAGGCGGTAATATGACGATACGGCGGATCGATAAAGTTAGGTATGGAATTTGAAACACTTCTCCTACACCGTACCTCAGATAGGCTTAAATTTTGGTGAACATAATCTTAAGACGTTGGAGATGTTAAATTGCGAAGGATTTTCAAATAGGCGGTAATATGACGATACGGCGGATCGATAAATTTAGGTATTTATTGAATGGGAGTAATGAGTTATGAATGGGAGGTATTTGTTGCTAGGCAACGCCCTGATCAAAGGTCTTTGATCTTTGTACCTTTGATCTGATATAGCTGCAAGCAGCAATGTGGGGACAAGCATCGAAGGTTCATGTAGGCCTCAGCATGTAGGCCACATGCAGGGTCTGACAGGGTCTAACAGAGTCTGACAGGGTCTGACAGGGTCTGACAGGGTCTGACAGGGTCTGACAGGGTCTGTTCTGACAGGGTATCTACAATGTCATGGCCACGCCCAGCAGGAAGTGAGATAATTGTGCCAGGCACACGAAATTTCGTATGGCTGTGCGTCTCAGTAAGACGAACAAACGCAGGTGCGAGGTCCCGACCAACGCCGCTTGCGGCTTTAATATTTTATTTGGAATTTGTAGGAAATGTTGTCAGTAGTTTATAGACTCAAACAAAAATGTTCCTTTTGCCCAAACACAAGTAGTAAAATAAAATAAAAAAAAGATGATTTTGCAGTGGTCTCTTATTTTTTTCCAGAGCTATATATAGAGAGATAATAATAATAATAATAATAATAATAATAATAATAATAATAATAATAATAATAATAATAATAATAATAATAATAATAATAATAATAATAATATAATAATAATAATAAAAAATATAGCTACAAGCAGCAATGTGGGGCCAAGCAGTGACCCAGCCTAATTTGATGATGTGCATTGGATCAGTCTTTGCCCAAGGATCCCAGAGATACCAAGTTTTTGAAAATCGGACTTATGGTTCAAAAGTTACAAGCAGAAATGTCCCTCAAAATTTGACCTGTTAGTGGCGCTAGTGGGTTTGAGCTGGGGCCCTGTAATTTTTGGTGGGGAATTCTGGGACAGACTAGAATATGTGTGAAAAGTTTGAAAATAATCCTATGAAGGGTTCCCGAGATATGAGCTCACTTCCTGTTTGGCGACTGTTAGGATGGGAGTCTATGGCAACCCCCTAGAACCGTCTGGTATTTTCTGCGTTGCCTACCTTTGATCTGTCTTTGATGTGTCTTTGATCTAGCTGAAGTGAGCTCATATCTTGGGAACCCTTCATAGGAAGCCTGGGAGCCTGGGAAGCCTGGCTAACAGACCCTGTTAGACCCTGTTAAACCCTGTTAGACCCTGTTATGGTCAAAGTTGCAGGAATTTTAATAATACATGCTGAGGCCTACATGCACCTTTGGTGCTTGGCCCCCACATTGCTGCTTGCAGCTATATCAGATCAAAGGTACATAAAGATCAAAGATCTTTGATGAGGGCGTTGCCTAGCAACGCGCGTGAAAGGTCAGTATCGGGTGCATCGGCTTTCGGAAAGACGCGTTTGATTGGCTGTCACGACAAAACGATAAGAGATATCAAAAATCCAGCGATGTTTCTGATGAGGCTCGGTCCAAAGATGCTATGTACCAAATTTGAGCAAAATTGGTCCAAAATTGAGGGAGGAGAAGCATTTTGAGTGTTTTTCATAATTGACCTGTTGGTGGCGCTAGAGGGTTTGAGCTGGGGCCCTGTAATTTTTTGTGGGGAATCCTGGGAAGGATGTGAACATCTGTGTAAAGTTTGAAAATAATCCTATGAAGGGTTCCCGAGATATGAGCTCACTTCCTGTTTGGCGACTTTTTGGACGCGTTTGATTGGCTGTCACGATAAAACGATAAGAGATCCAGGGATATTTCTGATGAGGTTCAGTCCAAAGATGCTATGTACTTGCCTGGAAGAATCCATGACTCATCGCTGTAAATTTGAGCAAAATTGGTCCAAAATTGAGGGAGGAGAAGCATTTTGAGTGTTTTTCATAAAATTCAAAATGCGGAAAATCTACCATGGCGGAAAATGTCATCATAGGGTGCGTTGGATTCGGCATGGCCCAAGGAGTCCAGGGATACCAAGTTTTTGAAAATTGGACATACGGTTCAAAAGTTACACGCAGAAATGTACCTGAAAATTCTTGCAACTTTGACCTGCTGGTGGCGCTAGAGGGTTTGGGGTGGGATCCTATAAATTGCTGTGGGTAATGAGGAGACTGGCTGGAATGTGCATGCCAAATTTCACAACTTACCAGACGGTTCTAGGGGTTGCCCTAGACTCCCAGAGGCGGAAGAATATTTTATAATAAGAATCAATACAAACACTATGGGTGCCTTGCAGCTTAGCGCTGCTTTGCCCCAATAATAATACATTTTATTTATATAGCGCTTTTCATGACACTCAAAGACGCTTCAGATAGATAAATAGATATACTTTTCTTTGAGGAAAAAAGGGTATAAGCCAAGAGAGACTGCAGGAGAATCAGATGAGTGCAAACATGTTGAGGTTTCTTTGTGCTTCAGGCTAAAAACAACAGGCCTGACTAGCTAATCCTTGGGCTGAGATTTGAACATTTTCTCATGATCCCCCACTTCTGGCTGGTTAAACCCTGTTCACATTAACTTGTGCTGACAATCATTAACTCAGGTGTACTGCCTTTCAACCCTAGTTTAGTCCATGTATAATGATCTTACATTGACCACTCCCGTCTTTACCCTCTCGCTATCTCTGCATTTATGATATGTGGGCTGACCTGTTCTATCCTCTTAGCTGTTGCTCAAGCCACTTTGGATAAGACTGCATTGTGTGTGTGTGTATGTGTGTGTATGTGTGTGTGTGTTGCAGTGCAATCATGTGACTCCAGGGAAAGGCAATAACAGCTTTGTGGTTGATAATTAAAAGTTGCACACAGTGACCTCAGCTCTGGTCAGTCCAAGGGCAAGTGGGTAACATAATTCAAGAAAGGCTTTTATGTACTGTTTGTGGACGTCTAAGAAAATCAAATCAATACTATTAGTAGGTTTTTCTTTGCTGTAACTTTGCAAAGGTTTTTAGGTGACTATGTTTTTTCAATCTATAGCGGTGGTTTGTTTAGTGTGGGGGTTGAAAAACCTGGTGATCTAAAATTAAACATGTATTTTATGAGTCAGTCAAGCCTTTAACTTGTAACACGACAGAATGCAAATAGAACGGTCACCACTTACAGCAGTCTTTCTTATGTCGTTTATTTTATTTGTTCAAAACTGTACCAGGTAAGTCAGTTGGAGGAGAGGCAGCGTAAAACAGCACAAGTAAAATACAAACTCTCACACATCAGTCATAACATGAAACGGTGAACATAAGAGTGATACATTTGCAGATTAAAGCTATAAAAGTGTTAAAAGCATGTCCACTGGTCCTGTAAAATGCAATTCTAGATTGATTTTTTAAAATTATATGACTATATTTTAATTATATCTAAGTTAAGTTTACATTTTGGTGACCTATTAATATAATCTTTATTTTTCAGAACTATTAAAAAAATTGCACTACCAGTTTAGCACATAGTTATATTTACGTACTGTTTATGTAGTAGACCAGGACTAAACCAGGAATAGACCAGGACAAGAGCAGGACTAGACCAGGATTAGACCAGGACTAAATCAGGACTAGACCAGGACTAGACCAGGACTAAACCAGGACTAGACCAGGACTAGACTAGAAGTAAACCAGGACTAAACTAGGACTAGACCAGGACTAGGCCAGGACTAAACCAGGACTAGACCAGGACGAGACGAGGACTAAACCAGGACTAGACCAGAACTAAACCAGGACTAAACTAGGACTAGATCAGGACTAGACGAGGACTAAACCAGGACAAGACCAGGACTAAACCAGAACTAGAGCAGGACTAAACCAGGACTAAACTAGGACTAGACCAGGGATAAACCAGGACTAAACCAGGACTAAACCAGGACTAGACCAGAACTAAACCAGGACTAAACTAAGACTAAACCAGGACTAAACCAGGACTAAACCAGGACTAGACCAGAACTAAACCAGGACTAAACTAGGACTAGACCAGGACTAGACCAGGACTAAACCAGGACTAGAGCAGGACTAAACCAGAACTAAACTAGGATTAGACCAGGACTAGACCAGAACTAAACCAGAACTACAGCAGGACTAAACCAGGACTAAACCAGGACTAGACCAGAACTAAACCAGGACTAAACTAGGACTAGACCAGGACTAGACCAGGACTAAACCAGGACTAGAGCAGGACTAAACCAGGACTAAACTAGGACTAGACCAGAACTAAACCAGGACTAAACTAGGACTAGACCAGGACTAGACCAGGACTAAACCAGGACTAGACCAGGACTAAACCAGAACTACAGCAGGACTAAACCAGGACTAAACCAGGACTAGACCAGAACTAAACCAGGACTAAACTAGGACTAGACCAGGACTAGACCAGGACTAAACCAGGACTAGACCAGGACTAAACCAGAACTACAGCAGGACTAAACCAGGACTAAACCAGGACTAGACCAGAACTAAACCAGGACTAAACTAGGACTAGACCAGGACTAGACCAGGACTAGACCAGGACTAAACCAGAATTAGAGCAGGATTAAACCAGGACTAAACTAGGACTAGACCAGGACTAGACCAAGACTAAACCAGGAGTAGAGCAGGACTAAACCAGGACTAAACTAGGACTAGACCAGGACTAAACCACATGTTTTGCTTTAAGCTTGTATCAGGAAGACCACTGATTCAGAACGGCTGCAGAGGTTAACAAGTCTGCTCTCATAGATCACATAAGAGTTAATATTTGTCAACACACAAACTCAACTCCTCCCTCTTCTGTCCTCCATGTTTATTCGGAGTGGTCACTGTCCATTTCTATAGCAACCAGCTCTTCTCTCAGACAGAGTGGACACAAGGTTGTTTCTCCTTTTTCATGCATTACTATAGCTGCACAACAAAATGTATGAAATATCCGGTACTCTTTTGAGAGCACAAACTATATGCTGATTTCTCCTTTTTCGTTTTATACAATAATTTACTAATTAATTAGACTTAGAATTAAATTTAGACCAACTTTATTGATCTACAAGGGAAATAGTTTTGGGTAGAGTGGCTCACCCATCAAATATAATATATAATATATACCAGAGGGTAACAAAAATAGATGGAATAGCAACCAAAGAGCAATAGACCAGTATCAGATGAGACATGATTATAAAAATAAAAAATGATAATAAATGTATATGTACAAATCAGAATTAAATATAAATTACAGTGACTCAAATAGCAAAAGTCAACATTCTTATCATATTTCTCATTTCATTTCCCGAAAACATTTTACATAAATTAGGTTAACAATAGTCGGAAACTTAAGAGCCAACTATCTGACCAGATGAACCTGTAAATCTGAAGCTTATCTCAACTTATTTATCAGATTTAGAAAATACAAGATGACTCATTTGTACAACCACAATTACTTTCACACACAAATAATACATGAATAAAATTGTTTACTTTTATCTAGAAATTGTTTGCATGTAACAGCTGTGTGGTCATACACTTGCTGATGCTGCTTGCTCAACACCACATCCCACTGACAGTTTCAAATAGGAATCGGAACAGTCTATTTAAAAGTACTTCTGCTTTACGGCTCATCACTCTTCATCCACTTATGTTTCAATAACTTTACTGTCATTGTTTAGCTACAGCCACATATGGACATTTCTGTTCTCCTTCATGCAAGCAAAACCATAATTCAGGAAAACCCCACTTTTCATTGCCATTGTGTCCTTGACTATGAGCAGGTATCAGGTGAGTCATGTGTACGAGGGAAGGGACAGCAATGACTTGACATGTTTCAATTCTCCACCTGCGATATCGGCTTGCCCATTTTAAACGCGTCTTCCGTCCACAGTTCGGCTAGACTGTACATGCATAAAATGTTCAAGGAAGTTCTAACTTCTTGGGAGTCTTAGTATGCAGCTGCTATGAACTTTGGACCTGGTAATCAACTTAGATTACTGGAAAATCTGGCGAGTGTTCGGACTGATAGTGGCGTGTACGTGCAGGTTTCATATTGTGAGGTAACAAGAGTGTATACATAACACAATGACTGTGTGCTATTAAACAGTATAGGTAGGGCAAAGATTATTAAAGCTGTCAAGATATTGTAACATGATATCTTGACAGCAGGGGTCTAGGGAGGAGTTGCAAGTGTAGCATCGCATAGATTTGGAGTAAATGGGCACGAATAATATTACAAAATGCTGTTTTTTGGCAATACTAAGCATACTAGTTCTGACACAGATCATAGACCATTCCAATACTTTGTATAAATACACATGGGTATGAAGTTTCAATATACAGTGGTACCTCACCTTACGAAAGACCCAACAAACGAAAATTTCAAGTTACGAAACGCCTTCACGTTAAATTTTGGTCTCTAGATATGAAAGAAAATTCAAGTTACGAAACGCGAAATCTCAAAAATTCAAATAATGCGCGCTCAGCCACACACATTATACGCTTTTCTCAGACTGGATTTAAACTTTTCTCACATTTGTCTCTCGTTTAAACACTCAAACTTTCATAGATTTTCAACAAAATTATTAATAGTGAAGCGTGGGGGGAAGGGGGATGGGGGACTCGTGTGATAGCGCAGCATGACCCGGCGCGGGGCTGCCAGCAGGTCTAGACCTGGACTAAACCAGGACTGGACCAGGACTAAACCTGGACTAAACCTGGACTAAACCAGGACTAGACCAGGTGGATTAAAGCGCCGCGCGCGGGTCTATTTCCTGGTTTCGTTTCGAGTCACGGCTGAGGCGAGCAGAGAGGGGGAGCGCACGCAGTCTGAGCGCATGAACGAACGCATGCAAGAGCCGCGGTGGTCTAGACCTGGACTAGAATAGGTCTAGAGGAGGCACGGTTTGAGCACGGGTCTCGTTCATGCGCTCAGACTGCTTGCGGTCCCCCTCGCTGCTCGCCTCAGCCGTGACTCGAAACGAAACCAGGAAATAGACTCGCACGCGGCGCTTTAATCCACCTGGTCTAGTCCTGGTTTAGTCCAGGTTTAGTCCAGGTTTAGATCTTGGTCTAGACCTGGTATAGTCCACGTTTAGTCCTGGGTCTACAGTCTCTACGCAGAACACAATGTTACACTATAAAAAAAGTTACACTATAAAAAAAAAACTTGGATCGGGGCTTTGGAACGAATCAGGCTTTTTCCATTGAAATAGCTACTCAACTTACGAAAAATTCACGTTACGAAACCACTTCTGGAATGAATTAATTTCGTAAGGTGAGGTAACACTGTAATATGAAGTTTTAATATCAATCTGGTATCAATACAACATAGAGACAGGATATAATGATATTCTAGAAAAAAAAATATTTGAAATATTTATTCTACAAACTCTTAATGTTGGAAACTTCATCTTGAACAATTAGTGGTGATGCAGCATTGATGGTTATGAAACAAATGTCAGCATGATACTTTTTTCAACTTATTTATTATAATCAATAAATGAAGAAGTTAGGGAGTAATGCAAAGTGATGATTGTGTCCCTTTAACATTGTGTAATGAGTTGTGTTGTAATTGCGCAAACCACTGCAACCTAATGGTGTCAATGTTGATTTTCCAAATAAAAATAAGACTCGAAGGATCTAGATACATCCATTTCTTTATTCAGAACATGATTTTGTCCCTTTTAGACAATTAAAAATATATAGGATTCTCTTTTTAATGCTTTTTACTCACATTGGTATTTCACAGATGTTAATATTTCTCTATAAATAAAGTACAAAATACATTTCTTCTTTAAACACAAATAAATATCATAATAAATACGTATTTAAGTTAAACATTGCAAGGCGACCATTAACCAAAGGAATACTGCAGTGTCCCTGAACTCGGCTGTCACTCTATCAGGGCACAATAAAACAGGGGTGTGCTACAAGCCAATACACCACAGAATGACAGATGTGATTATGGTCAGCATAAGCACTCTTGCATGTTCTGTAGATAGTATTTGCTTGTACCCCAGGTCAGAGGGAAACATGCACCTTTCACACACACATTCACACACACATCCACACACACACAGAGCAGTGAAGTCTGAAGCTTTGGTTGAATGCTACAGGGAGACTTGACAGTTCATCCCATTTGAATCAGCTGTAAAGTGCATAACACAGATAAAATGGCATGGATGACACGTTTCAGGGCTGGTTAAGGCGATTAAGGCTACTGAATCAAACACTGCTCATGGCACCGAGAGTGAAAACCTGTACAAGGCACGAGTCTGTAAGGCACAAAGGTTTCTGATTATCACTACCAAAAAGCCACTTTGATCAGTACAGTCTTAGGGAAACCCCCCTCAACTGGCAAGACCTGCTGCATTAATTTATATGGAAGACCATAACAAAGGTCTTATGAGCTACACACTATCTGAAGTATAAAAATAAAGTCTGATAATAACTGGGTACTAAAATCATCATTTAGATAAATTAAGTACTTAAAGTGTTTTTGTGGACACAGTAAATACGTGTCAGTTCATTGTTCCCTCATTCGGATAGGGACAAGCGCTCAAAGACAATAAGCCTCTTGGTGTTTGACACGTCAAAGGTGGGAGACTCGGATCCACTGGAGCTGCTGCTGTAGCAGTCCAGGGAGTCCTCGGAGGAGAAACGCTGGAGACCTGCAGCTTTCCCCAAGGCCGATGGAGCTGGCAGCAGATCCTCCCTGGTGGGGAAGCCTCTGTCGCTCAGGAGGTTAGTCCCATGGCCGCACACACAGCGTGAGGCCTTTGGTTCCACGATCAGAGGAATGTTGTGGATGTCCCCAGTACTGGCGCGGGTTAGCTGGGGTCCAAACTGGAATGCTGTGTCACGTGGAATGGAATCGTTAAAAACTGGAGAGAGAAGATCAGCAGGAGGTGGAGACACAGAAGGGGCGCGGCTGAAGACCAGATTAGGATCATTGAAAGAGTTGGGGAATGCAGGTGGAGGTGAGCTGCGAGAGTGCAGGAAACCAGCAAAACTCACACTTTGGCGAAGCTGGTGTCGAGGATTCTGAATGCTGGTTGCCGTGGTTACTGCCTGGCGTTGAAGCTTGGCCTGGCTACCGCCAATCTTCTCCTCATGGATGAAGTGGCACCGTGAGCCATAGGGGCAATAGCCAAAGTTGTAGAAGGTTCTGCAGGGCTCTGTTTTGTACTTAGGGTGGCGGTACAGTCCACGCAGCTCAGCCTCCCCGTGGGCAAACTGGCATTTATTGCCATATTTGCAGCTGCCAGTTTCTTGGAAACCACGGCACAGTTCAGTCTTGTAACGATTGGATGCCAGCATAGGCTGCATTTGAGCTTGGAGATTGGCTGAAGGAGCAAAGCCGGGTGGTGGAGCCACAGTGGTGCTGGGCCCTGAAGGAAAACCCTCCAGACTCTTGAGTTGCCCCAATGTGGATAACAGGCTGCTGCTGTCAGTCAGGCTCATGGAGCGGTCGGGTCTGAAAGGCGGCTGCTTAGGTTTGGAGATGGGGGCATGGCTCCAGATGTTGGACCAGATTGGGCCGTTGTCCTCATTATTAATGTCTCCTGAGCTCAGGCTGTGGCAGGGAGCTGCAGGAGGGGAGGGGGGAGAGAAGAAGGAGGCCGAACGGTTCAGACGGCTCTTGTTTCGAGCTTGTGAAGAGGGGAAATCTTCATCCAGGGTCAGGTTTAGAAAGTTCTGCAGGAAAGAGTTAAGTCTGTTACTAAAATGAAAACATCTGCAGTCGGTCTTCATTTGAAATATCAATATGAGATCTATACATTTAATCACAAAACATCAAAAGGCAAACCGTCTGTCAATAACATAGTGACAGTAATAGTAGTAGTAGTAGTAGTCAGTTCTATCATTGACTCGTCCATGAATACACTACTGGGAGTAAACAAGAGGAGTAGTGATTGCTCAATCCTTCCCTTCACACTTTCCAAAGCCACATTTTTCCAAAACACCCACAGCCCATATTAAAGTTAAGCTCACCTTTTTGAAGATATCGTCGAGCATTTCGGACATGGCTGTTTTCCTTGACAAAAGGAGGAAAAAAAAACAGGCGTAGCTCTTATCCTGAGTTTGATACCTGTGTCAAGTTAAGCCTATGTGTCTGTGTGGCTCTTTTATTGTGTGCAAGAGCTAGATACTCCTACTTTGGGGAGGAGTTTCCACTTGCTATGTTCCCGGATGACACACCCATAGATTCAAGTTTCAGTCACAGGCTAGGCGGCGTTCAAGAAGCAAGGAGAGGGGAGGAAAAAAAAAAAAAACAGAAAGGAATAGCGTGTATTTTTAGCAAGCTGTGTGAAATCTTTCAGTTTTGTAGGCCTGTGAAAGCAAAGTAGCATTATATCAGCACATTTGTCCCCTTTATTCTGTGTCACCCTAATTTGTCTGTATCCATGCTTTTCTAAGGGTGAACCAATCCCTTCAGTTCTGTGAAATTTCTCTGAAGGCTGTTTGTTTTGCCTGCACACTGCACTTTTTGATTCCCCAACTCAAACAGAGCCAATCTGTAGTCAACACCTTGGGCATACATACACACAGCATTTACATACTTTTATTTACTGTACATACGCTGCTATGAGTAATGCTTGGGTTTTCAGGAAGTGCCTATAAATCATGTTGTCCCAAATTACACACTTTCGGGGTGTTGACCACAGAGATGCAACTGTTTTTCACCATGTTGTTTACCATAATCATACAGAACAGTGTATTCCCACTTTTCTCGTCTGATTTTGGGGTTTCTGTCAAATGTTACTGAACAAATATTCCAGCAGAAAGATAATCATGTGGACTATTGATAAGAAGAGGGCAGGAACCTTTAGGGTAAAAGGGAAGCATATAAAAACAGCATGGGCAAACTGAACATTGGACTGTTGTAGTCGAAATATGATTTAAAAATGCAACCCCACAATAATCAGGTCCAGTAAAAAAAACAAAAAAAAAAGCAAAACTTGTTCCTATAGTGATCATTG
The DNA here is from genome assembly GCA_036785185.1 of Paratrypauchen microcephalus. NCBI lineage: Eukaryota > Metazoa > Chordata > Actinopteri > Gobiiformes > Gobiidae > Paratrypauchen > Paratrypauchen microcephalus. Next base: position 3,325,909 of record JAVJIX010000054.1, on the reverse strand, counting down.
ATCCAGCTCTGCTTTTTGTTTTGCTTCTCATAGGGATCCAGCCAAGTGTGACCGCCACTGCATGCTGTGTGTGTTTCTGCATGTCAAGAATAATCTCAATCTCATTTTGCTAGTTTATTTCTACCATAAATTACTGTTTTGTCAAAATCTGATAAGTTCCTGGTAGTTAATGTTTTCTCACAAGTAAACCCCTTACTGGCAATCTTTTGGTGAACCTAAGAAGGTGAGTCACTTATAATACAGGGTGACAATAGATGAGGATTAATGTCAGTGAGTTGAGCATGTTTTTGTACAGTAGGAAGATGAAACAGCATGATCCGTTAAAGCTAACATACAACACACTCTACTGTAATGACTAGGTAGACAATGGGTTTAATTTTGTCACCTGGCAGATTTCAGATTGTGTCATCCAATGTCTTGAGTCATGGTAATTACTGGCAATGACAATGCATACGTTCAGGCTAGTGTTGTGAAAGAAGATACCACGTGATAGACCCGAGGTGCCTCTAGCAAAAGAAATGGGGGGAAAAGTTTCAACAACAACAGCCTGAGGCAAATTTCCAAATGTGACTTTACAATTGAAATGTCAACTTGTTCTATTTATTTTATCTTTTGGATCATCTCATTGCATTGTAATTAAATGTAGGGGAGATTTGGCTAATTAGAAATGATTCTAGGGAAAGTACACAGATGAAATAGTGTCATTGTTATAGCACGAGGGGTAGTAGTACTAGTAGTAGTAGTACTAGTACTAGTAGTAGTAGTAGTAGTAGTAGTAGTAGTAGTAGTAAGACTGTTTTAATTTAAATATTGATAGAGATTAAGATTCAATCATTCCTAATTGTCACTGACCAGCTTGGGGATTTTATATTAAGAAGTGTACTTCCAGTCTGGTCAGGTTTGAAGTTCAGATTTTGGAAGAATAAATTTGACTATTTTTTGTATTGAATGGCACTGATTTACTGTTTTATTAAGACACCATAGAATTTTGAATTGATCAGGTCATCCTTGTAAATGAGGTTAGATGAAAAAGGTTAAGTAAAAATTAATAAATAAAAAAAATAAAAAATAAAAATAAAAATAAAAATAAAAATAAAAATAAAAATAAAAATAAAAATAAAAATAGTAATAATAGTGATTAATCAATACAAAAAAAAGTTTTTCATTATATCACGCAGGAGTAGCAGTAGTGACTATGTTTGTTGCAACACTACTAGTCAATTTAAAAAATAATCCATTAAAAAATTCACCAGAAATTAGTCATCTTTAATTACTGTTAGTCTTGTGTAGGTGTACTAATGAAAGGCGGTTACTTAAACAATACCATAGTAATGCTATACTCATTTACTGAAACTAAGAAAATGTGACAAACAAGGTCCAACCCAGTAAAGTTTAGAAACCACAATATTTGTCAAAACAGATACTAATGGAATACTTTTATATACTTCCTTGTATCTAAATTAGGAAAGCTCATTAAGGCAGTGTCTCATTATGCTGTTTTTATGATGAGTACATTTCCTTTAGCATGATAGACAAGTGTTAGAGTTGTTGTTTTGAGGTAATGTAAACACTTTAGTCATTCGTTAGTCATTGGTTGTTCAATGATTTGTCAGCTCTTAATACAAACTGTTGAGTCTTTATGTCAGCCTGTACCGACGAGTTAGGCCGGGTTTAAAGCTCAGTACATCTGGGCCATCCCTGTCCATTTTGCATAGTCATGGAAATAATGACTTACTGTTTCGATAAATTCAAGATTTTCAAGATTTTGTTCTGTCATTGTGGTTCAACCTATTTTGGTTGTACTGTATAGTAGTACACAGCCACATATGTACTCCCATGACTCCATGTCGTGTGATCATCCTCAAATGATAGTTCTAGACGTTATGGTTATTTTTACTTAAAAAAAAGTTAAATAAAATAAATTGTTGTGTGTTGTTATTTCAATAAAATAAGTGATGCAAGAAATGATTCAAGTTGGGGTTAGTTAATGTTATCTGACAAAATATTAGATAATGTACCTAATCTGGTATATCCAAAGAACAGACCACAGAAATGAGACAAACAAAATGACATCACAAGAAACATAAATATTTATATCATTTCATTCCATATTAAGCTTTTGTCACATAAATAGCATTAACACCCAAAGCAGGAGGAAAAGTATGATGCCTGAAGCCTATTCTGAGATGTATTTGTTGTAAGTTACTCTGACTGAATGTAAACTGTATTCCCCCCATCTCTTAGAATTTTCATTAATTGTACACACACTAGGAGAACATGCAAAAATCTCTCTCCACACCATGGCCAATTCTTTGAGCTGCACTTATGTCTGGTTTAAATACTACTACTGTACCCTCCACCGTGACCTATGAGCTCTAATTCAGACAGATGCACAGACTGGAGGGGCAACTGGAGCCAAACACGTCTCTCATCTTTCACTATTAATAACTGCTATGATATAAATAACAAGCCTATATATAAACTTTACATTCTCTGGAAAATATATTATGAGGTCACACGCTCAAAGCACTCTGAGAAGGAAATAAAGTGTTATTTTATTGGACTGTGAGCGGCAGGCCAGTGAACTGCTTGGCTGGCATTTTAGGAAGCAAATGGCAAGGGGGTAGTTTTGGAAAGGTGTTTTTTATATAATATGTTTGACTTGTGGTTACTTTGCTCTATTTGTTCCTTGCGTGGAAAGTTACTCTTTAAGGGTGGGGTGGTAGCTGTCACACATGTTAGTGTCCGGATAAATACAGAAGCATGAGCACAGCTTGGATTAAAAAGTACAATGCCAAGTTTTAGACTATAAATGGATGATTGAAGACTGCTGTTTCAAAGTTTGTTTCACTTACACAAGTGTTTGAAAAATGTTGTATAGTATAAACCAAAACATTAAAAAATCCTATATGCTATTCCATTGTATACAGTATAATTATTTTTGTTGGATTTTTATGTATTTTCATGACTGTACTTAGACAAACTTTATTGATCCACAACGGAAATTATTGTAGCAAAAATAACAAGACACTGGTGTCAAATAAGGCATAATTATATAAATGTATATGTACAAGTAAAAATAAAAGCAATACAAATATGTTTACAATATAAGTAAGACAATGTGCGTCATGGTAGAATGGTAGAGATAACATTTACTTATTTAGTGAATTATTTAGTTAATTTATTTAGTTGTAAAAGTTGAATTTAATGATGTGTAGAGGTTTGAATCCAATCAAACTTATTCCTCACTTTCATAATACATTTCTAATATCCTAATTATTTACTGTGATGAGTTTATAAGTGATTTTCATAGCTTTAAGAGGCCAGAGTGGTGTTTATGGCCGCTACTAACAACATGTAACATGCTCACAAGGCCAGCATTACTTCCTGGTTTGTGCAGGATAAAAACACTTTACAGTTAGATACAGACAGCACACAGCAATCTTATTTTGACCATGTGAGCTGCTTTTACAATACATCTGTAACGGACAAAACAAATTTTACTTCATTACACAAAGTAGTGTGATAGCATAAAACTGCTTCAGTGCTGGTGTTGAAGTTATAAGCGTGTGAGTGCAGAGCCTGGGAAAATGTGTAATGTGAGCACTAGAGGTAAAAGGTGGAGGGTGAGCTGCTTCGAGCCTGTTCTGAGAAGTAAACAAACAAGTACCACCAGGAAGAAGTACTTTAAAATGTAATAAACTAGAGATAACTTAGTTTCAGGTGGGAATCCATAGATAATTGCTGTCATATGAAGAGATGATAAAGGGGCAAAGACAGCATCGTGGAGGCACATCGTTTGTATATGAGTTCCTGTTCTTATTTTTAATATACCATACAAATGTAGTGGCTCAACTGCTAGAAATGTAACAGGTGGAGTCTTGGAGTCCCCACTGAGGCACGTAGAGATGGAGAGAGATGTTTCATGTGTCTTGAAAATGATGAAGTGGCTCACTAATTACTAGTCCGCTGAAAAACACATATTTCTGTCACTTTGGAATGCTCCTTTTCCCAATTAAATGTAAGGTAACTTTCCTGCCAACACCTCCAATCACCAAGAAGGAACATACAGTCACTTTTCTTCCTCTACTTCTGGGTAGAATTGAATTAATTTTAAATGTACGGAATAGTTGAATGGTGCAGTGTATGTGTGTAGAATCCCTCAGTCGTCCAGGTAGAATCCATGGCAAAAGGATCGACCAAATAAACTTTTGTCCAGTTGACAAACTGAATTTCTCCTTTTGCCGGTGCAGTGTCTGATTTGTTTTTAAATACATGAATACATCCTTCAATGTCAAATATTAAACATTAACAATAACACAATATGCTTACTGTAAAATCATTGGGCTGTTTAGATAAATAAGTTACCAGAACTGACCTACAGAGTTGTCCTTTATCCACAGTGCTATCACAAGACATAGCCTAATATAAGACAGATTGTGTTTAATGGCATTTGCACAGTACTGTATATGGTTTAGTATATTTATCCAGGGATCATTTTTTTTGTCTTTGTGTGTGTTAGTGTTGGTGGATTTGGGGCCTTATGTGAACATTGCCAGCCAAACTTTTATCTTTCTACCCCAGGGCACCTGTGGCTACAGTATCCACGACTGCATACAGAATATATAATACATGGAATTATAAATAGGAAAAAAAAAGGAAAAAAATTCTAAGGAAAAGCCTCAATACTGAATACCAGTTTCGATACACATTGACACTAAATAAAACAGGCTCTTTCTTAATTCATTCTTTCTTAATTCTTTTAGAATGTAATATAATGTCATTTTCAACACAAATGGTAGTAGTTTCTACCAAGTGGATAAGTCATAAGGCTCTTTCATGTTCATACTCAAACACAAATGTGAAAGCGTTTGCACAGCACACACTGCTGAGGGCCTGTTGACCTGCAGTGGAGGTTTGTAAGTCAAACTGGGCGGTGGTGAGTTTCTGAATGAGTGTGTGCTGAAGTGGGGGCTCGTACCATAGGGAGAGCTGACTAAATGTGATGATCCTTGGGAGAAGGGAAACCAGGGGGAATCCAGCTGCACTGACTCACAGGGAAAGGCTCCAAATGTCAAAGTCATCTTAGCCTGGTTAGAATCAGGTCATTGTGTAAAACTAAGTGATATTATTCTAATTTTCTTCTTTTCTTCTTTTAAAGAAATGTTCACTTTTTAAAATAATATTCACTCAGCAGTAATAGGTTTAAAATGTGTGTTTTATTATCATGAACTTTACAAGTTATACAGGTTAGCCTATTATTATTATTATTATTATTATTATTATTATTATTATTATTATTATTATTATTATTATTATTATTATTATTATTATTATTATTATTATTATTGTTGTTGTTGTTGTTGCTTAAAAAGCTGTGAATGTCCACAAAGTCCTGTATTAGTCCTCTGTAGTCCACATCGTCGTCATCCTTGATGAGGCCAATGATGGCAGAGTCATCAGAGAACTTCTGCAGGACGCAGCTGTCCGTGTTGTGTCTGAAGTCTGCAGTGTAGAGGGTGAAAAGAAAGGGCGCGAGGACAGTGCCCTGGGGCACCCCCACACTGGTCAGGAGGTCAGACACACAGTTCTTGGCTCTCACAAACTGGGGCCAGTTTGTGAGGTAGTCCAGGATCCAGTCTGCCAGGTCACAGTCCACACCGGCGGTCTCCAGTTTGTCCCTGAGGAGCAGTGGCTGGATGGTGTTGAAAGCACTGTAGAAATCAAAGAAGAGAATCCTCACAGTGCTGCCGGGGTTCTTCAGGTGAGACAGTGAGCGATGCAGCAGGTAGATGACGGCGTCCTCCACTCCGATGCCAGGCCGGTACGCAAACTGCAGCGGGTCCATCGCTGAGCTCACGGTGGAGCGGAGGTGGCCAAGGACCAGTCTCTCCAGTGTCTTCATCAGGTGGGATGTTAGAGCCACCGGCCTGAAGCTGCTGAGGTCTTTAGCGTGCGGTGTCTTAGGCACTGGTACCACGCAGGAGGTCTTCCAGAGTTGTGGTACCACCCTCAGCTTAAGGCTCATGTTGAAGACATGCTCCATAACTCCGCACAGTTCATCTGCACAGGACTTAAGGAGCCTGGAGTTGATGCCGTCTGGTCCTGCTGCCTTCCTAGGTCTAATCTTCTTGAAATACTAAATGTGCTATAATAATTCCAATTATTTTAGTATGCGATGTATAATACAATAAAACTTAAGACTAGAGAAATCCCCTCATTAGGGCAGTTCTTATTACAACAGTCTAGTGCATATAAAAATAAAACAATAAAAAATATTTTTTTTTATTGATCTCAGACAGAGCTTATCTAATCAGTCAGTATTTTTTATTTTTTGATTTGAATTTTTTTTATTTGAATTTTTATTTTTATTGGATATTTTTTATTTGTCATTTTTTAAATTGACATTAATTTAAATATTGAAACTTGAAGGATTTGCATTTAATATACTTTTAAACGCATGCTTTAATCTCACGCAATCCAAGATTATACAACAGCATAACTGCTCTTTGACTCATTCTGCCTTTCTCTCTCTTTCCTCCTGTGTTCTTTCCTTTTCATTTCCTCTGGCCCAATGCTTCTTTAGAAAGTGTTTGACCAGCCTCCACCTCTAATAAGCGATAGCTTGCAAATATTTGACAATGCCCTCCATAACATTGCTATGGTGACATGCCAAACATTGCACACACAGGCTGAGCGGTTCCCTCGCAACGCTGGAGGAGCCAGTTTGAAGAGCCAAGATGGAGGCTGCCCTGGCTTTAGCAGGTGAATCATCTGGACTGAAAACTAGGACACGTATGAGTCAGTGTTATAGAGCTAGTATTTAAATGAGCAATCATGGGGAAAGTACCTGATCCAGTAATACTGTATGGATATATATACAGGCGGGTTCAAAGTATTCAGTTTGTTTCTATAAGCCAGGCAGATAAGACAGATAAGTCCTACATCATATAACCAGGACACGGAGTAAAACATGCAAACATGCAAAAATCAATGTATCTGTATATTAAAATGCGTCATACACGTTTCTCTTTAGAACACAGAACATACCGTTTATGTAGGAGTCCTGGACTAGATAAGCCTTGACACAAATACCCCAAAGACAAATCTATACAATAAATATTAGTCAATATAAAATCAGTATTTCCCTTAGACTTTGTATGGCATAAATGATTATTTGAATAATTTGATCTTATGCAATTTGTGGTGTACAAATGTTACTTACTAGTACCTATTTATTATTTTTAAATATATGTTTTATATATGTTTCAGTTCCTCCTATCAGGTTATTAATCTTGTTTTCAGATTTTTATCTACTTACTAGTTCAAAAACGGCTTAATTCTAGTTTAGAGGTACTTTATTGAAGATAACTTTTCAAGTAAAATTATCTTGCTGTATGGACAGATATTTTCATTACTTTTAAGTCATTTTCTGATAGATTTAAAACTTATATCTTTATATCTTAAATTTTGGACAAGCTTTTTTGCAGTGATAATGCAATAAGAAACAAACATCTAATTTAGTTATGCCAAATGTACACTCCAGGTTAGTTAGACAATGGAGGAGATTAGATTAACCGGGTGAACACTGTCAAATAATTTCATTTCATTTTTCTTGTCATTGTTTATTGTCTTTATTTATACATATCACATTTCATTTCTGTAGCTCACATTTCCAACTTCCATACTGAGTTGCCTTAGGTTTCATGACCAATGAAATGCAAACGCTTTTCCTTCTTGTCAGTAGTTTGTTACCTTGGCCTCAGATACAGATAAAGAACAAATATCTCTTCTTTCGGTTCTTGAACATTGATGGTCCTACGTTTTTGGTCTCAAATGCAAAGAATAATGAAAATACAAATGTTATGAAACTATGATAAGTAACAAATTCAAACTAAAACAAAATAAATGTCTGCGTCAGGATTTCCGACAAAGCCGTAAACGCGATGTATGATGTATAGTATAGAGAAATCCCCACATATTGTAACACTTCCTTCTCCGCTCTGTTTACACAAGAGCCCAATGTGAGTAAATTTCGAGTGCCTGTGCTGCCAGTAATGTCCATCCAGAATATCTGATGACTGCTCACTAGTTTGTGTACGTCAGCGTTTTGTTCTCATCTTGTATAATCCAAAGACAGCCACGTTGTTCTATGAAACTGACCCTTATTTAAATCATCTAACTAGCCCCCACAGGACTTTACTCCAGAACATTATTCAACGTGACATGGCAGGTTTAATTTTAGACAGATTCCGGAATACTAAACACCCACAATACAGTGTTATCCAGTAAGCACTTTACTTAGTCCCTAGAGATGAACATTTTAAAAAATATAGAGATAGTAACAAAATGTACGAACATGTATTTCTGTTTCATGTCAGTGGTTGTCAAACTTGTATTCTGACTTCTTCTGGTGGTACAAGTCCTATGTCCACCTCCTAGCCTATTCCAGGTTTTGTCTTAGTTACTGTAAGTCTTCATGCAGTTAGAGGCTTCATTTAACCTGGTTAATTTTCATGTAAAGATAAAGGTTAGACCTCTTAACCTATAGCCATGGAAAGTTTGTGATTTTTTTTTTACAATGCATACATAAATTACAGGCATAAAGGCAAAAGGAGAAATTCAATTTGTCAACTGGACAAAAGTTTATTTGGTCGATATACGTTTCGCAGCTCAGTTCAGCTTCAGAACTGAAGAAGCAACTTGGATGAGCTGCAAAACGTATTTGACCAAATAAAAAAATCGACCAGTTGACAAATTTAATTTCTCCTTTTGCCATGGATTCTACCTGGACAACTGAGGGATTCTACACACTTACAGGCATAAACGATATATAAATCTAACTTGTTCCTAGCTCTTACAGACCATTTTTTCCACGTTTTTAGACTTAGACAAACTTTATTGATCCACAAGGGAAATTATTTGGACACGGTAGCTCACTCAGCACAATATAATATAATAACAAAGAGCAAAAAATAAATTCTAAATAAGTAGTAAAAATATAGCAAGAGACAGTTGTCAAATATGACATAATTATATAAATGAATGTATATGTACAAGTCAAAATAAAATAGACCCAGGGATGTGGCCATTTCACACTGACAGCTTTTTGGGCTATTATAAATTAACAAAGCTTTAGAGCTGTTTTTCACGTGGAAAAGTGAAGCAGGCTGCACGTCCTTGCCAATTAGCTCTCATCCCAAGTAGTCAAAACAACCATTGGATCATCTGTGGGAAAAAAAAAAAAAATTACATCAGCCTTCAGGACAAATTAATTGGTCACTGAACTTCTCCAGTAAATTTATAGTGAACGTCATGTACGCTCTTTTGGTTTCCAGACCTTGCCCTGATCTATTTGGTTGACTAATGATGAATAAAGTTGGAAGTGGTGCAATTCCAGCTATGCTTTGTGCCTGAGGTTGTTTCTTCTTCTCAGACAATATGCACTTGTAAGTCATGTGTGATTCATTCAGTAACGTTGTACTAGACAGACACTTAAAGATACAAAAAATATTTTGATCCAAGGTTATTTTCAAGCTTCATATTGTAGCTTTGCAGGGATGCTGTGCAGTTGAAACTGTTTCAAAAATGACTTGAGAAAACCAAAGCTCTGTGAAAGAATATGTGCTGTGTGCAAGGCCAGAAGACTGAGCAATGTTCCACAGAGCCTTGTGGTGCGACTGGTTGGACAGGTTCTCATGTAATAGGCAGGCCATATATATGTGATTGATACTGCTGCTGAGTCAGGCTTACACACAATTCACAAAACATACATTTATCATCCTAAATGACATGTATGACAAATGTCCGTGGGGCACTGGAACTAGATACTTTTGTTCAAAATTTGAACTTGTTTTTGAAAAAAATAAAAATAAAATAAAATAAAATAAAATAAAATAAATAAAATAAAATAAAATAAAATAAAATAATAATAATAATAATAATAAATACAACTCACCCTTGTGCATTAGATAATATAATACTCCCTACACAATACTCCCTACAGCTGTATATAGTTGGTATTGTACATCTTATTTCAATTGATTATTTAAAATTGATTTGTATGTACAAATCAGTTTACAATCATTATTTTTATGTATATAATCATGTCTCATCTGACACTGGTCTATTGCACTTTGGTTGCTATTCCATCTATTTTTTCTTTTTTTACCCTCTGTTATATATTATATATTATATTTGATGAGTGAGCTACCAAACCCAAAACAATTTCCCTTGTGGTTCAATAAAGTTTGTCTAAGTCCAAGTCTAAGTCTAAGTCTAAGTCTAAATAAAAGTTAAGCCAGGTGGTCTATAAAAGTACTTTAATGTACTGTATGTAGCAACCCAAAACATGCACCATAGGTAAAATCCTCCAGCGTAGGTCCTGACCAAACTATGTTTATGTTTATGTTTATTTGAGCAACTTGCAGGTTCCATTTAAGCGTAATTTCACAAATACAAACTCAAAATACAAACAAATACAAACTTACGTCACATATCTCTGCAGTTCCTTTTGCTCAAAATGGAGCAGGTGGAAGTATAAACTTATTTACTCCTGCTCCATATTCTCACACATTCCATATTGACAGCTATATATTGACTGAAGCAAGAAGATCATGGAGATGGTCCGTGGGCACAGTAATGTGCTGCCCACTGCTCCTAATAACAGGATGGGTTAAATGCAGATAAGTTTCTCCTGTGTGAGATCAATAAAGTAACTTCTTCTTATTCTGGAGGTGGCATGGTATCTGCATGATTACACGAATTTTGATATATGGATATTTTAAAGCTGAAACCCTACTTCATGGAGATTGATATGTTTTATGCCAAACTGTGGAATATTATAGCCAACAACAACATGAAAACAATATAACAACATTTCCATGGAAACAAGCATGAGGAGGCCCTCTGCCAGGCAGAATAGGAGTCAGGTTTGTGGAGTAGGGACACAATTTTTCAGTGCAATACACACAGGCAATTAAAAAAAACAAAAAAAACAACATACTATGGCTTTTAGAGATTTAAACGACAATATTTGAAATCAGTAACAAATAAGTGCCAACATGAGGATTTGTCCTATAGTAGATTATGGTGCTCAGTAACAGACTTATTATTTTGTAGATTTTACTTTTAAAACATTGGCTACTTTCACTTTCACAGTAGTCTCTTGTTTAAATATCTATAATCAAATACTTCTCTTATGTATTTCGTGTGTGATTATCCGTATTTGGCAATGTCAAGCACTTCCTCCATGTGTGGTTTTGGAGGAATTTCTGCACCAGCTCGTACATGGTCTGATAAAAAAAAAATGCTATGCTATCTTTCTTGTGACAGTTGAAACTCCTCTCGTCTGTGCGATGTTAGAGCGTTGGCGCGTGTTTTCCAGGTGTACACAACTGGTGGTTTGTAGTAACCTGCTGAAATGTGCAGTGTGTGAGTGGCTGCCTGTTTTCTCTGCACCGTTATACATTTCTCATCCATATCCCAAACATATTTCTCAGGCTGAAGTTTTCCCCAAGCAACCCACAGTCACTCGCAGAAAGCTCAAAAACAAATCACACACCGCCTTACTCCCCAAGTTTCCACTATTACTACTGTGCCGCTAAGGGTACGTTCACTTTGCTTGACTTATTTTCTCTGTGTAGTCGTGATGTAGTCCTGGATTGGTCCTGCTCTAGTCTGTTAAATCCTAGTTTAGTTCAGGTTTAGTTCTGGATTTAGTCACAGTTTAGTCCTAGTTTTAATATGTTCAACCCATTGGTTTTTATTTCCAAAAATTAGTTTTCAAACCCACACACGGTACTGTTAAAATAAAAATAAAATAAAAAAAACATGGCGTGAGAATAACTCAGTTGGTAGAGTTTGTCTACTGATCTGAAGTCTGGCAGTGCAATTCCAGCTCCTACAGATGAATGCTGTTGTTGTGTCCTTGGGCAAGATATTTTACCCACTTTACCCCTAGTGCCTGGATATATGCGTACGAATATGAGTGTGTGTGTGAGTGTGAACGAGCGAGCGGTTCCTTGTTAAAGATGGAAAAGCTCTATATAAAAATACAACTATACTACTATCCATCTTGTACGACTACCGTTGATCCGTTTGATTTCACAATACTTTTGGAACAGAATGAGCATAGTTTCCAACAAATTTCTTTTATTAATACTTGCTATAGGTCCCAAACATTAGAAACAGTAGTTATGATGCTATATATTCATGAGTATCTACTTCTGATACTAGATAATACTCCCTACAACTGTACAGCAACTCAATCTTAAGTACGGATAACCTTAAGCTCTGTCAATCAGTATATTATTGCACTGCCATTCTTGTCTCCTGTATATAGCTGTGATTTTCTATTTTATTGTATATTTTATGACTTATTTTTCTATTTTGTTTTGACATGTACATTTATTTTTTATAATTATGTCTCATTTGACACCGGTCTCTTACTATCTTTTTTGTTATACCATCTATTTTTGTTACTCTGTGTTATATTATATTGTGATGAGTGAGCTACTGTATCCAGATAGTTTCCCTTGTGGATCAATAAAGTTTGTCTAAGTCTAAGTCTAAGATTCAGTATTGATCATTATGTGGTTATCAATGAAAAATTTACAAATACACTAACCTGGTGAAGTGTACATTTAAAGTACAGGTAAGGCTTTAGTAAGGCACATGCTGGGAGTGCTCTCTCAGCAGCCTGGTGCTCGGTCCCTTAGTATGTGCATGTGTGTGTGTCCCTGAGTTCAAGGTCGCGCAGTGTTGTCAGATGATACTGTATCGGCGTTTGTCACTACACCATTACTCAGCCTCTGCGGAGGTCCATGTGTGTGCGCCTACTACAAATAAAGCCAACTGCTCTCATGGCCACTGCTCTGTCTGGGCCCTGATATAACTTTGTCGCAAAAGTAGATTCTGCCATTGAGCTGTAATATGTTGAGATGAGAGGTAATGTCAAATGCCAGTGCTTTAGATTAATATTTTATTTCAGTCCAAACACAATTTCCGAGTGAGTAGGTATCAGAAATATTGTGTGACTGAATGACGAATGAAAAACAACCAAAAGTATAAATAGAAAGGTAAAGGAAAGGATTTATTAACATATTAAGAGACAGTACAGTTACATAATACAAAATTGTATTAGTAAGAAAAAGTACACATGAAAGCCACTACTCAAAGTTAGTTCCTTTGAATCACAATTTTAGATCAGCATTTTATGCAAAACTTGGTCATCTAAACTGAATCCAGATGCTTAAAGGCATAATTTGTGTGTTCTCTTGGCTCCACCAATCAGAACAGGAACCATGTTGTTTTGTGTGTGTAGAAAGAAGACAACAAGACAACTGTGCAATGGGACGACTGGGATGTGTACTGTTCTCAATACTCATATTATTTCAAATGTTACTGATTAGAATTACATGGCTAGAATTATACTCTATTACAAATACAGGATTGAAAATTTATTCCAAAAAGTACAATTCTCCCCAAAAATCTACGTGTGGGGTCTCCCTTGTGTCACTTTTATTGTGGCAAAGGTTTATCTAAGGTCCTTGTGTTTGAAGTGCAAACATGATGCAGTACATGGAAGTGAAATACTAGGAAGAGGAACTATTGATTGTGATTGAACAGGTACTATAGTACATCTACGGTAAAAAAAAAAAAAAAAAGTCAGATTATATGATACTCAAAATTGTTTTACTTTTTTGAACATTGTGTCTGTTTTGAAAGATTAGTCAACTTTATGTCATTATTATTCTCACCTTTTACTACGTTCTGACTTTTTCATAATTGGCTGCTGTTAATCCTAAAAAGCCAAACATGATTTAGTTAGTGTTTTGCGTCACATTTTACCATCCTGCCTGTGGCATGTTCAGTACATGTCCTCTCCTGCAGAGATTTTGCCTTCTCTGAAATTCCTCAATTTCTCAAAAGTAGCACAGCCTCCCCAGCCTCCTTCAGCCTTCCCACTTTTCCATCACGCTTTTCCTTCTAACACGGAAATGGAGCGCAGGCCCAAGTATGAGGGAGGAGGGAACAGACGGGAAGCCGCGGTTGGAAAAATGAAACAAATGAAACAAAATGTTCTGAAGTACGGGCTTTACCAACTGCCAGGAAGTGAAGACAGAGAGCTCCAGGCTAAACTGCAGAATGAGGGAGAAGTCAAAACAAGCTCTGAGGAAAGAGCTGGAGTTTCACACATACATTTCATTTGGACAACATTTTCTGGGTTGACCACGAAATTTAGGGGAGAGTACAGTTCCACCTCTAGGCATTCGGCTCTGAGACAATTACCTGATGTAACTGTCAGCACACCTTTAGTTTGGGTGAAGCACGCAGGTGTTAAATACCTGTGTGCTTCTCCCAAACTAAAGCCCAATTTAAGAAAAAAATAAAAATAAAAAAGGTAGAGATAGATTTATTTTTTTGTATTTTGTTTAGATGATAATATTGAAACAAGTTTATGCCACTGACTGGATAATTACATTAAACCTTTTTAAAATGAATAATATCGAAAAGAACATGAGCTGCAACAAATAAAAAGAAGAACGAAACGCTTAATATAGTTGGTTAGTATTATTACTGAGCCATGAATGTTATTTATCTCTTGCTCTAGAGCAGTATCTCTCAAGATGTGATACTTCAAGTGGTACTTGGACTTGGACTTCAGTTTGTGGATTTAGCTAATTTTGCCTAATTTAGACCATTTAATCCACTTTTCTGTCCTCCTTTGAGTAATTTCTTGTTTCGAACTACAATGCCAATGATCTGGTGGTACTCTGACAGCAACATCTTTTCTTTGGTGGTATTTGGTGTGAAACATTCGAGAACCACCTCTCTAGAGCTAATTAATGAAGTACAATAATGAACTATGAAAAAGTTTCTGGTTACTGCAAAGAAAAAGTGCACAATACGCTGTAAAACCTTAAATCGAGCCAAGTTAAGGTTACTTGAAATACAAAAGTTTGAGTAAATTTCACTTGGCAAGTAAAATAATCTACCAATGGAACAAGACTTTGTATGAAAATGCATCTTGCTACACTTAAGATAAGAAAAACAGCACCTCTTTGCACTTAAAATAAGAAACAAAATCTAAAGTTGCTTGAATTAAGTTCAAAACATTCTCATGTTCAATTAGTGCTGTTCTGTATAAAAAAATAAAATAAAATATGTTTTGATTTTATGGAGTGAGCAAAAACTACTACTACAAAGTTGGCTTTTATCAAATGTGAAGTTGTAATATTGGTGACCACTAAAGCCCACTGTTGCAAACATTTCCACAGATTCCTCACAAAAAAGAAAAAAAGAAAAATTATTTTCTGCATTAGAGCAGTGTTTCCCAACCTTTTTTGTCTTGTGTACCTCCTGAGCCTTTTTGTCATACCTCGAGTACCCCCTCACTCATTCTCCAAAAGTAGAACGTGACACAACGGATTATTAAATGAAAATCATTTTATTTTATCTCCTTAATTTGAAAATTTAATTCTCAGGCATTTTCTCTTTTCTTTAACTCAAATTTACTCAAATTAGAATTAAAATTAAAAAAAAAATCTCCCCCTGTTCCTGGCAGCGACACTGCCGAGTACCCCCTGCAGTGTGCTCGCGTACCCCTATGGGTACTTGTACCCCTGGTTGGGAAACACTGCATTAGAGGCTTAGTAAAAACATGTTAAAGAGGTTTAAAAAAAAATTCATCCAGGAAATGAATGCTTGGATCTCAGAGGGTTAAGAAAAACATGCTTATTCCATTGGTAGATCATTTTACTTGTCAAGTTGAATCTACTCGAAAAGTAAAACGTAAGTCTTTTGAACTTATCTAGACATTGTTTTTTGCATGGAAATATCCAGCCTTCAAAAATGTAGCTCCAGCTTTCATTCATTAAACAATAAGTCAACAGGGTAATTACCATGACAGGCCTATCTTTGGGGGTTTCGCAAATGGGCGAGAAGTTTTGCGCCACTGATTTTCTCTAATCAATGCACTTCATTCTATCAACAATCTTTTGTGTTACCAGAAGTGTGTATCTAGGCAACCACCACGGACAACAAAGTCCCTACATGATCCAGAGCCAGATTGGAGTCTGGTAAACTATCTCAGCGCTTTCCTGTCCCTGCCATGCTGTTTTATTTAGGACAGCTGACACATTTACGGCTCAATCATCACCCATAATCCTTTGTGTGCGTCATCCCACACCGCCTCCCTGTTTGAAGCAACTCCACTATCTCCTCCATCATGTTCTCTTGACGGCATGCCTGGAATGATAAGGAATTTTTATCTCCTTGTTACTTTCTTTTAAACCCGCCTTATTTATTTGTGTATGGCGTGGAGGTATGCCCTGGTATGTTGGCCCGTGTTTTGTCTTGTGAATGCTTAAGAGTCCCTCTTTAAGAGGAAAAGTATGTTCCTGGGTTCAAGGGAGAGAAGCACACAGATGGATAAAGGATGGAGGGAGGAAAACAGTTGCTTCCTGGTCAAAAGTACAAACACGAGTACTTGAGCAGTTAGCTAAGCAATCTGTTTACCACAGTGGTGTATAATATAAATTAACGGAATGAGATTTTCTTGTTTTAGTCATATTGGTTTCCTTCAAAACATCCTTAAAAATATCACATTTACTACTAATCTGAAACCATCCCAGGTATCTGAGATAATTGCTTGCGTAACCCCATAGTTGGAGATAAATCAAAACAAAAATACATGATTACTTGGATTAAAAAAAAAAAAAAAAGCTTTAAAGATTTCTACTAGTATAAGCCATAAACTATTTTAAAAATGGTAAAGTTCTTAACAAACAGTAACAACTAGACAACACAGTCCTAGGAATACAACTATTTCGACTACATTTTTTGTATTTGATGTAATAAATATGTAGTCCAACACAGGTATGGTATGGATCCTAGGTGCATATTCCACCAATGTTAAATACTAAGTACTCTGGTGATATTTTGACCCATTTACTATGCAGAATGAATACTGCGGTGTACACTGAAACCTCTGTGTCCTCTCTCCTCTCTCACTTATGCTTTGTATTTCCCACTACAGCACTATTGACACACACAGGAACACTGGCCCTTACAGACGCATAGCAGCTGGGCAGTGTCCCGCTCCTAGCACTCTCATGCCGGTCCAAACACTGCCCATGTGTCAGCATGTAATGGGAAAGTATAGTATACTAGGGTTAGGGTTAGGGTTAAAGTATATTAGACCTGCTTTCATAATATGGTCTGTATTGCCAGAATGGTGTGAAACTGCATATTTTCTAAAGCTTTGGTTGACTAAAGAAATTCTTGGCCGATTAAAGACAGCCGGTTGATTTGTTGACTAGAAAGGACATGTGGCAAAAACTTTCAAAATGATTACTTATATCCATGTATCTGAGCCAAACTGCATTCACGAGACTACAACTGCACGGGTGTCCATGAAAAAAGAAGTATTTATGCAGAAAAAAGAACAAGGAAATAATGTGTTTAAAAGAAGACAGATTAAACAGATTAAAATCTACAGCCAACGAACTCACTCACTAACTTCTCCTTTGTGCTTTTGTTACACATAAATCCTTATAATGTACATACATTACAACAACCCATGACTGACTAAACGACTAAAGGCTAACGGCCCTAGTGTTTTCCATTTATTTATGAAATTCCACATTCCCAAAACATCTGTGACATATAAAAGTAAGTAAGAAATATTATTCCTTTATATGCAGAAGCTGGGGAGACATTCCACAATGCTTACACACCCACTCAGCTCCTTTTTTTATTCTTGTTCTAGGCAGCGTGCCATGACATCTGATACTATCAAAGATAATGTGACACAATATCCGGTTTCAACATAGCATTGTAAATACATCATTTAAAAAAAACAAAAAGCAAAATAACACTGAACTGGAAATTACTAACAGTAAAATGTACAACATGCAGTTTCTGGGTCTGGGTAGTCAGGCTGCTCCTGTTTGGTGACAGCCTGTCAGCAGATATCACTCTGGGTATTTCTATTTTTGTACAAGTGACACTGGTAAACACTGTAGCCTAAAAAATAAAATTTAAGAACCTTTCAGATTATTTTGAGAGAGAGCCATCTTTTAATTGCACCTGTTTTTAAATAGATGCCATGAATATTCTTTTTTTCCCCCAATATATTTAAATGTTACTATTATACTACATACTTATATACTACTACCAAATACTTATACACTACTACCGAATACTTATATAGTCACAACTACTTGTATTGAAAAAATTATAGGAGAATTACAAATGACAACAGCACATCAATTGCACATAAGAACTATAAAACTGTACGTGAAACTGAAAAGAACCTCATTGTGGATATGCAACAATAAGTAGTATTAGTTGGTTAAAGTACTACTATGAGCACTATTGTACGCCACTGAAAGGTCCTTGTATAGCTGATGTGACAGTACAATAATGGATATGTATTTTGTTATTCTGTGCCCAAAAACAGCAGCAGGGTGTGGTGTGGTGGTGTGAGCAGGCAAGCCTTCATGACATCAGCAGGTAAAACCAGTTTGTGGCTGGAAGTGATGCAGGTACTACAGTGTGTGTGTGTTTGTGTGCTTCTGTTTGTGTCTCTGTTCATAAATGTGTGGTGTTGTGGTACTGACAAAACACTCATTTGATCTCCATGGTGGCTTAAGTTTTATGGCAATACTAAACATATTTGAAAGTTGCATATACAAATTATGGAAACACTGAGTTGCTAAGGGAAACATGTTATAAGAAGAGTTTAGTTGCGTACTAAATGACAGTTTTTATACTGTAATACTGCACTGACTACTAGTGCTGCTCCACCACTAATAAATTCTTATACTACTCCTTAAGGCAATAGAATTAGTTTGAATGGATGCCTTTAGCAAATCGCAAAGGTTCCACCTTTTGACATATCATGACCTCCTCCACAAACAACATCTTATTGTTATTCTGCATTAAAAAAATGGCTCACCCAGTAAGTTTGATCTGTACAAACAAAAATGTTCTGAAATCTGATTCTTGTTGACTTGTATAGGTTTGTCAGTTCGTATTTCAGTCTTTTTGTCAATTCTTCTGGACGTGTTGAAACGTGAAACATAAACCGCAATGCTCGTCAGAAAAATCTCAGATATTATTCACAAATTATCCAGCCCTACTCCTACTACTATCATTATGACTACAACCACTACTACTGCAACGATATTACCTTTTACGCAAGCTACCGACAATTAGTCATAACACAGAGCTTCCCAGGTGTGAGAGCTTTGACTGACTGAGGTTAAGTGCAGGCTGGCATCATGGTTATATAATGGTCAGTGAGTCATTGGCCTTGTTTGTATGACAGATAACACATGTCCCATTTGGAGGCTAAAGGAAGCCCCAATGCGGGCTTATGGTGAGTCAGGGAGGAATGAACGCTATGCTGAGTGCGAAGAGAGAGGACAGGACAGCAGCTGGGACCCTGCAGGCCAACACTCCACAGGTCCAGAGGAATGCGTGGAGCTGTCAAAGCAAGGTCAAGCAGGACTAGAGCTGTTTTTGTAGGGGACTAAGTAAGTGTTAGCACCTAGGAATGGCTTTACATCCTATCTAACTATTATGACCTCTCTTGCCTGCCAAATCCAGAATGATATCTCTGTACATGTGACAAGGCAGAATCATCATCCTGGAATCAGATTTATTTTTATCTGAAATGCTCACTGGTCACCTCTCTCGCTCATTGAATCTGTAGGGATGTTTTTCAATTCCCCGTGATATGTTTTTCCCCCTTAAGCAGCCATATTTGTTTAATATGGATGGATTATGCGTGTTGCTGATTGGTTTATCCACATGTCATGCGCATATGAACTTGCACAGATTCACCAGTGACCAGACTTACATCTTCACGAAGTACTGGACAAGTGTGTATTTTGTATCCCAGGCAATAACCTCATAATAGTGCTGACATTTGGGATCTTTTACATACAATCGTACCACTGAAAACTGAAAATCAAAGTTCATAAATGTATGCAAATTAGAATAGAGAAGACCGTGTTAATGACTGGAAAATCTGTGCTGTAACTCGTAACAGCTCTGGAAGGCAATAGAAATCTGAAAATGTACTTTAAGAAGCATAGACACGGACTAGGATACATGCCCCCTGTCCCACATTTACTCAACCAGCATTAGATCTGGAAATTTAAACAATAAATTACAGAAGCCCGTATGACAAGAGATACATCAAGGCCAGTTATGTCGCCCGGATTGGTGTCACTGGGGCCCCACCCTGGAGCCAGGCCTGGGACAGGTGTTCGTCGGTGAGCGTCTGGCAGCCTGGCCTGAAGGAGGAATATGGGGCTGTCCTCCCGTGGACCCACCACGGGCTGGTGGGGGGGCTGGTGCAGTGAGATCTGGGCGGCAGATCTGTTTGGACTGTTGCCCCTGCGACCCGAACCCGAATAAGCAGAAGAAAATGGATGTATGGATGGAACTTTCGACTTGTTAAAATTACCCACAAAATTTAAATAAAATTTAAATAAAATCGTTTGCCATCACAAAGTACAATATGATCACAAAAGTTGGGGACTTTTCTGGCAACGTCAGTGTTAGTGTAGAGCCAGAAGAATGGGTGTTTGAGTTAGCCTTAATTTGAGTTGGCTTAATGTTTTATTTAACCAAGTTACTGTACACCTTACCTATTTATTTTGTTTTTTAAATCCATTTTGTAAAAAGCACATTTTTTTTTTTTTTTTATAAAGGTTTTGAAATACATGCTGACCTGTAGAAAAATAGACCGTGTTAGCTCATTTTAAAATCCCACCTACATGGAGCCTGTCAGAAACCACAGTGATGGGAAAGGAGAGGTTCATGATGTCACCAAAGGACAAATCCTATGAAGACATGCTTTACAGGAAGAAGTAAGAGTGGGTGAACATGACGGGCCATGGCTGACTGCTTACCTAACGCAATACAACCAGATGCACGCAATGACGACTGTAAATGTTCTATTCAGCAGTAGCTGTGGGGGAAGCTAAATGCCACTTTAGGCTTTATTTCAAACAAGGTCAGATAGTCATGGTCAGATGATAAGATGAGGAAAATCTTGTTAGTTGTAATCCTTTATTTAACCTTTTTGGAATTTGATGAGGTAGTTTTCTAAAATGTGTTGTCAAGATAATGGACCAGAGACAAATTGGGTTACTTTATAGTATACATGATTTTTCTGTCTTAACCCTAGAACACTTTCGCTATAAAAAGTAACACCATCACTTTTGCCGGGTAATTTTTACCTAATATAATATACCCAACAAAAAGTACATGAAAAATAGATCAAAATATGAAAACACATGATAAATTAGAGTGGCTTTCTTTTATTAATATTTATTCTTTTATTAACTGTGGTATGTGTAACAAAATGACAAACAAAAACAAAACAAAAAAAACATAGGACCCTAAAGACCCTAAAAACATGCTCCAAATTTACTGAAAGATTAGGAATTTGAGAACAAAAAAATTCCTCATTCATTCATTCATCTTCTTCCACTTTGGGTCATGGGGGCAGCAGTCCAAGCAGTGTTCCGCTGCCCAGAACACAATGCACCAGCCCTCATGAATCCTCCCGTGGGTGGTGGGTCCACAGGAGGACGGCTCACGTCACAACAGACCTTGATTTATCTTCTGCCATGGGGGCTACCAGTGTCCGCAGACACTGGGGGCGAGGTGGGGTTAAGTGTCTTGCCCAAGGACACAATGGCAGCGCTCATCTGTGGGAGCTGGGATCACACGCGGTCCACCCGTCAAGAGCGGGATTCGAACCACCAGCCCCTAGATCACTAGGCAAGCGCTCTACCAACTGAGCTACTGCTGGCCCACAAAAAAATTCCTAAAAATAAATAAATAAATAAATAAATAATAATAATAATAATAATAATAATTAATGATAATAATAATAATAAAAAAATTAAAATGATACTGGAGAATTGGTCTTTGGTCCACCCATTCCTGGGACATGTGAGACTTCCCTGGTGAAGCACAGACTCCTTGACACATGAACAGTTGCAGGAGGAACAAAAAATAGTATTTTTTTCAGTGGGTAAAAATGACCAGTTGACTAAAATATTGTTTTCACCATGAGAATTCCCTTTGAAATCACCACTTTGTGATATTTATTCATAACCACTGCACTAAATAAGGATAGATACACATTCCAGCACTACTCTTACTTACCTATTTTTTACATCCTCTTACATTAAATTCATTACATTCTTACATTCCTCTTTCACTATTGCCCAGTGAAAATCACCCAAAAGCCTGTAGGAAAAAGTGGGCTTTGGGGTAGGGAAACACCTACACCTTCAAAGATGTCAAAAACAATGGTGAAGCTCCCCAGGGACCCATGACACTCAGAAAAATGCAACATATTGAAAATCATGTAAATACTTTTGCTTGGGTGAAAATCACCCGGCGATAGTGCTCTAGGATTAAAAACATGAAAAATAGAACTAGTTTGCAGTGATCCAAAGTTATTCCTCATTTACCTTATGCATTCTGAACATTGAGATGAGTTTATAAATGCTGGAGTTTACTTTATGACATTTACTTCCTGATTATCAGACAATAAAACACTTTCTAATTAGTTGCAGACAACATGCAGCTCACATATTTTGACTTCAAGAGCTGCTTATATAATATATCTGTACTGGGTTACAAGTGTACAAGTTTTGCTGAAATACATGGGAAAAAATTAGTAAGGACCCTTTAAGTGTATTAATTCACTTTCTTTATTGATTTGAAGTACATATTTTACTCACAAAATAAATAAATCATTAACATTCGTAGATTCTTTGCTAGTCTGAAATGAAAAAAAGTGAAGAAATGAAATTGCGTCATCTCCAAAAGTAAAAGGTCATTATATCCAGCTGCCTGTCCAGATGTGCTGACTCGATGAGACAAAAACCATGCGTTGGCTAAAGACTGCTTTAGGAAAATTCTGCGATTTTGACACAGCTGAACATTAGAGCACATACTGTTTTTGTTCTTATGCTTTTTTTTAGATTTCCTGACTCTGAAAATTGCGATCACAGCATTCAATAGGCGTGTAGAGTTAAAAGTTTGGGAACCTACACCATGCCAACTGACTTGAAAACACCATATAATCAAATAATATCAGATGTTCAGGGGTTATACAACTTTTATCTTTAAACAAAATCTCAAAATAAAATGTGCCAGTTTTTCATGTGGATATTCATCATAAGTTCAAAACCTATAATACTTTTTTTTAAACTTCTTGACACGATTGGACTTTACTGACGGTTGATATTTGTGCATCTAGTGTTTTTTTTGTTTTAGTTGTGTATATGCATTGAGTGTAGGGTTTTTGTTTTTGTTTTTTATTTTAGTTTATTCTATCAAAAATGAAATGTGCTCCAATGGCTGTACAATATTGCGGTGACATTTCAGAAGCCTTTTCTGGGTTTGTTGTCAGTTGAAGAAGTGATAAAACAGCAGACACGCAGCATGTGCTTCTTGCGCGTCTGTTATTTTCTGCAGTTTTGCGAGTGTGACCGCAGTGACATAGGCTCACGTGATGACAGTGTGAAGCTTCAGTGGCCTATCTGATATGAGTCATGACCACAATCTCCCATTTAGAGCATCACCCGGGTCTATAACTTGTCACGCTTTGTACCTGTGAATGTGAAACTACTGTTGTGCTTGCTATTACTAAGTGACAGTTTACTAATATGATTATGCTGTCTGCTGTTGAGTTATTAAAACTTAAAGGTGCATTGTGTAACTTTTCTGGTGGTCTGTCAAATGCTTTTCCCTGTAGTGTGTTATTGCTTTGTATCTTATGTTCCACAGTATCATATTAAACCTTTTCATCTTCACTGAGACCAAAACAGGCCAGGTTACAGGTCAGGTCTGTGAAGACGCAGAGCAATGACATACCCACAGAAACAAGCAGGTGACGGACCCCCAACCAAAAAGTTACAAGTTGTAGTCGTAAGAAATGACTGAAATCATCAATGGGGTCTAAGATAGAGATGGACAATGGACAATGAACAATCTCTCTGAACTAGTTCTGTACTTTTTTGAATCTTGATATTTTAACCATGTATGTCTGTTTTCATCAGATCGATTTCATTTCGTTTCCTTTTTTTAGTTTGAATTATAGACAATATGAGATTCATATTTTGTGATACTATCCGTCTTTTGACATATCATCTCTCGTGTAATATGTAGAAAGAAATCATGTTCCCAAATGTAATAGATGTTAGCTATAGTAAGCCATATCTTTTACATCGATAACATAGTGCAATTGACATGTTATTTGTTATATTTGCCTTTTGCAGTAATATGCAAATAAAAGTATATAATAAAGTAATTGGTTTTCACCTTGTGACTACACCAATAATGATGGAAGTGTAAAAGTGATAGTAACTATGTTATCTGGTTGAGGGTGAAATGTTCTTTCCATTGAGGCCAAAGAAGTCTGTGGTCATTATCTTACGCCTGACCTCAGTATATAGTTCTCGTACACAGTTCAAATGTAGATTTTAACTTGTTTGGGTTTAGAACATGGTTTTATTTTGAACATTTCTTCTTGGTTTAGCTTCCTGTTTCAAAGCTGAAAACAAAACAAAACAAAACAAAACAAAAAACAAAATAAATAAATAAATAAAAAATAAATAAAGATAGTGTGATGATTGTGATTAAAACAAATATGTATGACTTTTAATTACTGCCAAGAATCTGAAATCTGCTTTTTTAAAAAAAAAATACACAGATTATTTAAAATGATTGGATCTTGATTTGTGCCAGTGTTGCTCCATTAGACATAAATCTGCTCGACTGCTATTTTGCCAACAGTGTTTATTTATGACCATTTACTTATGAAATAAGTGAATGGAAAACACTAGCACTGACTTACGTTTGAAAATGTGATTCTTCTTAGCACATGTTTGAGGGCAGGATCCTGATTTCCTAATGACCCCTTTATGTGCTGTACTCTGTTTAAGTACAGTGGGCTGGTGCTTGGCGCATACCACTGATAGATGTATGTGTTTTGTATGGGCCCTGGAGCGACTGTGGACGTCACACTTGTACTCCAGTGCACCAGGCAGACTCTCACCTGCCAGGGCAAGCTCTCCTTCCATTACTGCACCCACTCTGAGATGGGATCCATCAAGACATCTGTTTTTCAGACACTCATTCACTGCCATAATCAGCTAGTACAATATGTACGTAGACCTATGCTGCTGAAAGGCAAAGGAAAGGAAAGGAAAGGAAAAGCTGTATGAAATAAAAAGTGAATTAGCATTTTAAAGCATAAAACTCTTACAGTTACAACAAGTGACTACCACTGAATTGTTTGCACTATTCATTTGACCACAATGACCACAATGACTACATAAGTACTCCTAATACTGCAACTAGCAGCAACACATTTGACATTTGTTTATACAGCTTCTGCCACAACTACAACTACGAATACTAGTATTACTACTGATTGTACTACAGTATCAGGGCTCAAAATGCATTATATATAATGAAAACATTATTTATATATATATATATATATATATATATATATATATATATATATATATATATATATATATATATATATATATATATATATATATATATATTTGAAAGATTGTGTGGAAAGTTAAGTTATAATTATAGTTAAGAGTTTATTTTAAAGACAACATATTTGAATTTCTAATTTTGCATATTTCTAGAACACTTGCGATATTAGGTTTTAATATATATCTTCCTCCTCTAACAACAACAACTACGACTACTACTACTCTTACTACTGCTACTAATACTAATACTGCTAATACTACTACTACTAATACTAAGAATACTGCTGCTGCTGCTACTACTACTACTACTACTACTACTACTACTACTACTACTACTACTACTACTACTACTACTACTACTACCACTACTTCAGTACTAAATCTTTGCTCATGCATTAAAGACATCTGTTTGAGTCCACACCTAGTTTATTAACCTTGCCAGCAGGGGAAAATTCCTTAAGTCGTTCCAAGAGGAAATCAACACGCCTGCTTTGTGCTTGTGATTGTACATGAAAAAGGTGAATCACTGTTTCAAAATTCCACTAACCTGGATGAGCTCACACCACACATGACTGAAGTCACATGGAAATGCTGATTGGGCACTTTTTATTACAGAGATCAACACAGTGTACTACAGAAAAAAATACTGAAATGAATTAATTTATGAATGAAATCATAATGGTCCCATCTTTTATGAAACTGGAACAGGCTTGTTTTATCTTTGGAATTGGTTTGGATGTCTTTAACCCGTCAATTTTAAACTGATGTGTCTTTATTTTAAGGCAAGGCCACAGAATGATCACACAAAGTGATTCAAGTGCTTTACAGAACAACAGCGGTGTCATCAGGGATCATGATGTATCATAGTTTATTTCTGGATTGTTTGGTGTGCTCTATCAGGGTACCAAATGTTATGTTAGGTTAAAAAAATATATATATATATATATATATATATATATATATATATATTTATATATATATATATATATATATATATATATATATATATATATATATATATATATATGCATGGAGGGTTCCATCCCAAATCCAGCACCCTGAGACTGTACACGAGCCGGAAGGAAGGAGGCCGAGGACTAGTGAGTGTGGGAACCACTGTCCAGGACGAAACATCCAAAATCCATAAGTACATCAAGGACAAGGCCCCAACAGTTGATGTGCTCAAGGAATGCCTCAGACAGTGGAGTGCAGAGGAAGAGGTGCTGGAGGGACATCATGGCAGGACAAACCCCTACATGGGGCGTACCACCGAAACATAACTGAAGTGGCTGATATCAAGAAATCCTACCAATGGCCTGAGAGGGCTGGTCTGAAGGACAGCACAGAGGCCCTCATCCTGGCTGCACAGGAGCAAGAGCCTTGAGCACCCGAGCAATAGAGGCCCAGATCTACTACACCAGACAAGACCCAAGGTGTAGGCTGTGCAAAGAGGCTCCTGAGACAGTCCAGCACATAACTGCAGGGTGCTGGCAGGGAAAGCATACATGAAGCGACACAACCAAGTGGCGGGCATAGTGTACAGAAACATCTGTGCAGAGTTTGGGCTGGAGACCCCAAGGTCAAGGTGGGAAACACCTCCGAAGGTTGCGGGGCTGTAACCCCCAAACTGGAGGAGCGGCTACAACAAATCACAGGAAAAACATCAGACATCTCAGTCCAGAAAAGTGCAGTACAGGAACAGCAAAGATACTGCGCAGAACTCTCAAGCTCCCAGGCCTCTGGTAGAGGACCCGAGCTGGATGACAGTGAGAGACCAACCACCGTGGAAGGTGAGGAGCACTTTCTTATATATATATATATATATATATATATATATATATATATACACCTTACGAAAGACCCAACAAACGAAAATTTCAAGTTACGAAACGCCTTCACGTTAAATTTTGGTCTCTAGATACGAAAGAAAATTCAAGTTACGAAACGCAAAATCTCAAAAATTCAAATAATGCCCGCTCAGCCACACACATTATACACTTTTCTCAGACTGAATTTAAACTTTTCTCACATTTGTCTCTTGTTTAAACACTCAAACTTTCATAGATTTTCAACAAAATTATTAATAGTGAAGCGTGGGGGGGGGACTGCACGCGGACACGTGTGATAGCGCAGCATGACCCGGCGCGGGGGTCTAGACCTGGTCTAAA
This sequence comes from Paratrypauchen microcephalus, assembly GCA_036785185.1. Lineage (NCBI taxonomy): Eukaryota > Metazoa > Chordata > Actinopteri > Gobiiformes > Gobiidae > Paratrypauchen > Paratrypauchen microcephalus. The sequence goes on along the minus strand of JAVJIX010000054.1, from coordinate 3,298,179 downwards.
CCAGGACTGGACCAGGACTAAACCTGGACTAAGCCAGGACTAAACCTGGACTAAACCAGGACTAGACGACGTGGATTAAAGCGCCGCGCGAGTCTATTTCCTGGTTTTGTTTCGAGTCACGGCTGAGGCGAGCAGCGAGGAGGACCGCACGTAGTCTGAGCGCATGAACGAACGCATGCAAGAGCATGTTACACTATAAAAAAGTTACACTATAAAAAAAAAAAACTTGGATCGGGGCCTTGGAACGAATCAGGCTTTTTCCATTGAAATAGCTACTCATCTTACGAAAAATTCACGTTACGAAACCACTTCTGGAACGAATTAATTTCGTAAGGTGAGGTACCACTGTATATATACACATTTTCATATCCGTAGATAATTAGATTATCCCACCATATATAAATGGACATGATAACACGTTAGCTGCCCTGTTCCAAATCAAAGGCATGGGCACACTTCTGGCTCTATTTGCTCTGGCTACAATTCACTTTCTATTTAAAATGTGTTATGTATTTTATGCTGCCGATTTATTTATTATTATTTTTAGCCTTTTGACATTGTACAGCACTTTGGCCAGTTCTCACTGTTTTTAAATGTGCTATATAAATAAAATTTACTTACTTACTGACTTACTAAAAAAAAGAAACGTCTCTCTTTATCTGCTGCTGTCAGACTCATCATTTTAGTCATAACATGTTTGTATTAACCTGCTCTACATGATCCTGGTGTTTTTATTTTGCTATTTTGTCCATAAATCAAGATATGAACATTAATAAGAGGCAAATCAGGTGCCTAGTTTCCCCATGGAACGTCAGGAAGAGGCGGGAAAGAGTTCCTATCATACTTGTAGTCACAATTCCAAATATGGAACTCGGCTCCACATTCACCATTATAACTGCTATCCTCAATGAGCTTCATTTGTCAAACCCAATGGGTGACATCACATTCCCTGAGTCTATGTTGCGCACTTAAATGAAATTTTTGCTCTACTCCACTCGACTGTACGATTGAGGGCTTTAATTTTACAGTCTCCTACCAAGAAAAATTTAAAAAAGCACTTCTGGCTCAGCCCTTATGATGATGAAGGGAGTAGTGCTATTGATAGCATTTGCCTCGACTGCAAAAGGTTAAGGTTCAATACGTGCTTGAAGTACATACCGTCTTTATGTCTCGTTGGTGTGACACCCCTCTTACTTACTCCTGCTGTAGTAATGTGATTGTGACAGAAAGGGCATTTGCCATAAAAATCTGCCAATGGCTGGTTTGCCAATGAAAAAGGAAACAGCTGAATGTGATCTTTTATGAAAAATAAAATACTTTAAAGTACTTTTTAGACTTAAACTTTATTGATCCACAAGGAATATTACTTGGACACAGCTCACACATCATAATATTATAATGACAAAAGAGAAATGGTAATTAGTAGCAAAAATAGCAAGAGACTGGTGTCAAATAAGGCATAATTATATAAAAATACTGTATGTGTCCAAGTAAAAGTTAAATAAAAATATAGAAATAACGTAATAAAAATATATCTCAGCTATATACAAGAGGTCGTTAGGAAAAACAGCGCAAAGATGATATGATGATGACAGGACATAGTACATTGGGTATATAGAGTAAATACACAATGCTGTGTTTGTGTTTGACTACCTCGTCGGCCCATAATGCTGACGTTATTTGATTTAGATCTTATCTTAATGTGATTTTGTATTGACTGACAGAAACGTCTTGACTTTTTCCTTATTCTGTGGAAAAAATGACCGCTTTTTTCCACAGTAAACCTAAATAGTCCTCAAGACGTTTATAACAAGGCAAATTTCTCACTGCGGACAAATGTTTCATAATTTATTACAGTGATGCTTTGAGGTTAATTATTCATATGAGTCTCGCCAAAAGCTGAGTCACAGTCACAGTCACACACACACACACACACACACACACACACACACTGAAGAGGAAACAGCTGCAGCTCTGGAACACTTGAAGGATGTCCAACTCCTCTCTTTGTAGTTACGGAAAATACACAGATAAAAGATGGGAGCTGATATATGGACAATTGGACATGTGCGCTGTACGTGTGAAGGTCACCGCTGAGGACAGGCCTGCGGTGAGAGGGGGTGGTGCCGTTCAAAAACAAACATGTAGAGCACTGGTGAGAAGAAGAGAAGACATAAAGCATGTGTTACAGTTAATTAGGTCTATCACAATGATTCCTCGCTTAGCTTGTGCAGCCCAAGCAGCCTAACTACTCACCACCATGACTTAGAAATGATTTTCACAACTTTAACAACAAGTAGTATGCGAACGGTGCACTTCCTGATTCTTGGTTGATAAAAACACATTTCACTTAAATGCAGACAGCACACAGTGGACTTATTTTGACAAGAGCTACTACAATATATCCATACTGGGGAAAGGCACAAAAAAATAAGGTATAGCCAGTCAGCTTTAGTGACAATAAAAACAAACTAGGGTAACCTTTTATGAGACCATGACTAAACCAGAACAAATGAAGATGACTCTACACTTTCAGCCCACTTGAAAAAGGTAACTGGGAGCCACACTGTACGTTTATAAACCAGGCTATGGGCTTATCTACCTGATAATATTGGATTACTAACTCAGCCTAAATGATTTCAAAATTCAGTTATTAGTGTAGCAATAGTTCTAAAAGCTAGTATGCACTTGTGTGTTGACAGAGTTCACATTTGTCGTAAATAATTTCTCTAGTTTTGCGTCATTAACTTACCATTACCTCTGCCCTAGTGTGTATCATGAATGTTTGCCCTGTGTCACTTTTTATGATCCCCTCTTCAGACAGACGCCTCATATCAAAGGCCTATCATTAGCATGATAACTTATAACAGCGGTGACTGCCAATAGTCTAAATTGATTTGCATTATATGGTTCTATGTTATGTTATGTTATGTTATGTCAAACAATATTTAAAGGCATTGTGCCAGACTTTTACAGACTTTTACTATATAAAAAAAAACAAAAAACAAAAAACAGAACACATCAATTTTTAATTATCTTATGCATTCTGGATATTCTAATAATTCATTGCAAGTTAATAAATGCTTTTCACAACTCATGTGACGGTAATGGTAACGTCAACCAGCCTGAGAATATGCACTTCCTGATTGCCGGGCAATAAAAAACTCAAAGGTGGGACCAAGTCGTTGGTTAACAAGTCTCAAGTCTTTGGCCTCAAGTCTGAGTCAAGTCCCAAGTCAAAGACAGTCAAGTCCAAGTCGAGTCCCAAGTCAGTGGTCCACAAGTCCAAGTCGAGTCCAAGTCTTATACTTCAGACACAAATACATTTAAAATGTTAGGCTCAATACGCAATGTTTACATTTTCTTGATTCTTGTTACTCTCAGAAATATTAATCAAATGTATTGAAAATCACCAACAAGGGTTTTTCTCCATTTTTATTCATATGAATTGCATTGTATTAAATTAATCTAGCATACCTTAGAGAACAAGTATCTAAGCTGGGAAAAAATAAGCCTAAACTAATCTTCCATCCAAGCAATTGGGAACGTAGCAGAAGAAAATTGATCTACCAGAAGAGTCAACCAGTAATTAATGAGATTGAACAAATTAAGAGCCATAGCAATGTGTGTCCATGGGCTCTTATTCTGTGTAATAGCTGTAAACCCTGTAGTTTAGACCACTACAAACATGTTCTGGAATGCCTCTCTCTGCCTCTGTGTCAGAGGCCCTCTCTGCTTGGACCCAGTCCACTGCGTGCTGGACTTGCTCGCCTATATCTGACCAACAGACCAGACCGCACTGTGCTGAGTGCTACTGTGTCTTAACCCTGGTTGGCTGCTGCTGTTACCCTAAAGATATAACCTGTGGAATCATTTTTCCTTCCTGCTGGACAGTTTTACCGCGTTGATTGTTCTGTGATTTGATTGGAGGCTCTAGAGAGAGTGAGGGAGAGTGGGAAATGCGCGACACTGACTTAAATAAGGGTTCTGTACTTTTCTATACCTTTTTGAGCTTCAAGTCTTTCCAAGTCAATGCTTCAAAGTCCAAGTCAAGTCCCAAGCCAGTGGCAGCACAGGGCCTTTAAGGATGCCAACCTTTACTGAATACTTTAAATATTTAATCTTATCAGTACATTTGACAACCATATTTATTTTGACATAGGTTTAAAGGTTGTGTAACTTTCTGGTTACCGCTTTTTTTTTTGTCACCTGCTTGTTTTTATGAATATGTCATTACTTTGCCTGGAATGTTTCACAGTATGACATTAAACAGTTCTACCTTACCTTTATTAAATTACAGGTGGTTTTATAGCTCAAAAATGCAGCGAAAACCAAGCATTCTTATTGTGTGCGGGGTTGCCTCTCCACAGAGCTGACCTGTAACACGGTGTGATTTGGTCTCCATGAAGATAGAAAGGTTTAATACTATACTGTGAAACGTTCTAGACAAAACAATAACATTTCCACAGAAAAAAGGATTTGACGGACCGTCCAACAGAAAAGCTACACAATGCTCCTTTAAATAAATAAGTGTTGTATGTGTAACCGTGCATATAATTATCTTTTCTATCACGTTAATAACTTGTATGAACTCAGCTTTTTGGCATGTGATATCATTAGGGAGAGAGGGGGACGCATGATGGTGTTCATTATATATTTTCACAAGTATTTAGTAAGTTAATATGGTTGAGACCTTTTGACCTGCTGCTACGTCATTTGTTTGTTTAATTACCTGTCCCTAAATGATGGAAGCATTAGCATACAGTTATAGAATTGGGGTTTGTGGTTTAGAAGTCACATCCAATCTGCTTGCAGTTAGACATGTAGTGGCAGTAGTATTGCTCAGGGCATAGTGAAACAAAATGAGTCATTACTCATTTTGTTTCACTATGTCCTGGATTCTCAACCACCTGCTTCTGCACGTGTTCAGAAATCGAGCGTCATTCCAGTTGTTAATTTGTTATTACTTTTTGATTAACTTGTCTTTTTTTAACGGTTTGTCCCTCAAACCCCGCCCCCTACCACAAACTCAAAATAATACATCTGTGAAAATGACTTGAATTCTCACTACGTCTACTGAAATCATGATGTTTTAAAGTTTTTTTGTGTAACTTTTCTGGTGGAGGGTCTGTCAAATGACCTTATTGCTTTGTCTGGAATATTCCGCAGTACGGCCTTTAAACCTTTCTATCATCAGACCAAGTTTCAGGTTAGATCTGTGGAGAGAATGCCTGTTTAACTAGGTATTTCTGAGTGATAAAAAACACTCGTAATGTAATCAAAGTACACTCCACCCTTAGGCGGTGAGCAAAGCAATATACTATAAACAATGCGCAGCCCTATTCTAAAATGCAAATTAGAGTGGAAAGATTTTATGTGTTTTGGTGGATGAAATGTGTGGTTGTTAAAATATTTGATTTAAAATATTGATTGAAATGTATTCATATTAAAGCCAATGCAAGACTGAATACAACTTGGTTTATGTTTGACAATACAGCTCTGGAAAAAAAATAAGAGACCACTGCAAAATGATCAGTTTTTCTGATTTTACTATTTATAGGTATGTGTTTGAGCAAAGGGAACAGCTTTGTTTATAGTCTATAAACTACTGACAACATTTCCCCCAAATTCCAAATAAAAATATTATCGTTTAGAGCATTTATTTGCAGAAAATGACAAAATAACAAAAAAGATACATGTTTTCAGACCTCAAACAATGCAAAGAAACAAGATCAAATTCATTTTAAAACAACATAATACTAATGTTTACACTTAAGAAGAGTTCAGAAATCAATATTTGGTGCAATAATCCTTATTTTTAATCACAGCTTTCATGCGTCTTGGCATGCTCTCCACAAGTCTTTCACATTGTTCTTGGGTGACTTTATTCCACTCCTGGTGCGAGAACTGAAGTAGCTCAGCTTTGTGTTTGTGTTAGAATTCAACAGACGCTGGAATGGAATGGCTGTAATACATGTAGAGATGCTGATTTCAGAAAAAAATGCAGTGGTCTCTTATTTTTTTCCAGAGCTGTATGGAGTTGCTATTAGTTCTATGATACTGCTTCAACATTTGATATTTGTCACGTTAGAATGGGCAGATTAAATGAAAATGTAATCCAAATAATGCGTGAAGAGTCCCTCAGTCGTCCAGGTAGAATCTATGATAAAAGAAGAAATTCAATTTGTCAACTGGACAAAGTTTGTTTGGTCGAAAACGTTTCGCCGCTCATCCGAGAGGCTTCTTCAGTTCTGGTTAAAGTGATGGTAAGACACTTGCTTATATCTCGCTGCAGGGAGGAGCTAACTAGCTAACTACTTTCCGAAACTATCTCGCCTATTGGTTTCTGTTTTGTCTAATCTAGACGCCAGAGAAACAAAAGACAGAAACCAATAGGCGAGATAGTTTCGGAAAGTAGTTAGCTAGTTAGCTCCTCCCTGCAGCGAGATATAAGCAAGTGTCTTACCAGCACTCTAACCAGAACTGACGAAGCCTCTCGGATGAGCGGCGAAACGTTTTCAACCAAACAAACTTTGTCCAGTTGACAAATTGAATTTCTTCTTTTATCATAATCCAAATAATATCTATAATTTAGTGATTAACTAAACTGGGGGTCTGCCACTTGCTTATCTCTGTGAAGATTTTGTTGAATGTTCCACAGTATGGCATTAAACTTATCTATCTAGTATTTATTTTAATCATAGATGTTTTATTGCTATCAGAAATATTACTGGTATCAAAAATATCCCGAAGAAGATGCATTCTTTCTGTTAGCGGGAGTTGCCTCTTCACAGATTTGACCTACAGCATATCATGGTGACATCCCCTCTTTGGATACAAATATATTAATGCCATACTGTGGAACATTCCAGAAAAAAAAGACTGTCCACCTGAAAATGTTCTTTGTGTCGATTTAAACAGTCCAAATAGAGCTCTGGAAAAAAATAAGAGACCACTGCATTTTTTTCTAAAAAACTTGTGGAGAGCATGCCAAGACGCATGAAAGCTGTGATTAAAAATAAGGGTTATTGATTTCTGAACTCTTCTTAAGTGTAAACATTAGTATTACATGTTTCATTGTTTGTGGTCTGAAAAGATGTATCTTTTTTGTTATTTTGACTATTTGTCATTTTCCGCAAATAAATGCTCTAAACCAGGGGTCTCAAACTCAATTTACCTAGGGGCCGCATGGGGTAGAATCTGAATGAGGCTGGGCCGCATCAGGATTTCCACAAGAAAAGTGCAAATAAATCATTCCAATGTTCTCAAATATATTTATTTTTAATACAAATGAAATAAATGAAAAAATGAAAAAATAATAAATCAATCCGTAATAAATAATTTAATAATAATAATGGTCATACAGTAGATACAGACGACTAAAGAAACCGCATATTGACTGGCTGGCTGGCTAGTTATTTTTTATTCAGTTTTAAATGTATGTATTAACAGTTTTTTAAACGTTAATTGCCTGAAATGGAACATTGAACATAAACTGTTTTAAACATGGATTCTCTGGTTCAGTCCTGGTTCAGTCCTGGTTCAGACCTGGTTTTAGACCTGGTTTTAGACCTGGTTCAGTCCTGGTTTAGTCCTGGTTCAGTCCTGGTTTTAGACCTGGTTCAGTCCTGGTTTTAGACCTGGTTCAGTCCTGGTTTAGTCCTGGTTTTAGTCCTGGTTCAGTCCTGGTTTAGACCTGGTTTAGTCCTGGTTTAGACCTGGTTTAGTCCTGGTTTTAGTCCTGGTTCAGTCCTGGTTCAGTCCTGGTTTAGACCTGGTTTAGACCTGGTTCAGTCCTGGTTCAGTCCTGGTTTTAGACCTGGTTCAGTCCTGGTTCAGTCCTGGTTTTAGACCTGGTTCAGTCCTGGTTTAGTTCTGGTTCAGTCCTGGTTCAGACCTGGTTTTAGACCTGGTTTTAGACCTGGTTCAGTCCTGGTTTTAGACCTGGTTCAGTCCTGGTTTTAGACCTGGTTCAGTCCTGGTTCAGTCCTGGTTTTAGACCTGGTTCAGTCCTGGTTTAGTCCTGGTTCAGTCCTGGTTCAGACCTGGTTTTAGACCTGGTTTTAGACCTGGTTCAGTCCTGGTTTTAGACCTGGTTCAGTCCTGGTTTTAGACCTGGTTTAGTCCTGGTTTTAGTCCTGGTTCAGTCCTGGTTCAGTCCTGGTTTAGACCTGGTTCAGTCCTGGTTTAGTCCTGGTTTAGTCCTGGTTCAGTCCTGGTTCAGTCCTGGTTTAGTCCTGGTTTAGTCCTGGTTTAGACCTGGTTTTAGACCTGGTTTTAGACCTGGTTCAGTCCTGGTTTTAGACCTGGTTCAGTCCTGGTTTTAGTCCTGGTTTAGTCCTGGTTTAGTCCTGGTTTAGACCTGGTTTTAGACCTGGTTCAGTCCTGGTTTAGTCCTGGTTTAGTCCTGGTTTAGACCTGGTTCAGTCCTGGTTTAGACCTGGTTCAGTCCTGGTTTAGTCCTGGTTTAGTCCTGGTTCAGTCCTGGTTCAGTCCTGGTTTAGTCCTGGTTTAGTCCTGGTTTAGACCTGGTTTTAGACCTGGTTTTAGACCTGGTTCAGTCCTGGTTTTAGACCTGGTTCAGTCCTGGTTTTAGTCCTGGTTTAGTCCTGGTTTAGTCCTGGTTTAGTCCTGGTTTAGACCTGGTTTTAGACCTGGTTCAGTCCTGGTTTAGTCCTGGTTTAGACCTGGTTCAGTCCTGGTTTAGACCTGGTTCAGTCCTGGTTTAGTCCTGGTTTAGTCCTGGTTCAGTCCTGGTTCAGTCCTGGTTTAGTCCTGGTTTAGTCCTGGTTTAGACCTGGTTTTAGACCTGGTTTTAGACCTGGTTCAGTCCTGGTTTTAGACCTGGTTCAGTCCTGGTTTAGTCCTGGTTTAGTCCTGGTTTAGACCTAGTTTTAGACCTGGTTTAGTCCTGGTTCAGTCCTGGTTCAGTCCTGGTTTAGTCCTGGTTCAGTCCTGGTTTAGTCCTGGTTTAGACCTGGTTTTAGACCTGGTTTTAGACCTGGTTCAGTCCTGGTTTTAGACCTGGTTCAGTCCTGGTTTAGACCTGGTTTTAGACCTGGTTTAGTCCTGGTTCAGTCCTGGTTTTAGACCTGGTTCAGTCCTGGTTTTAGACCTGGTTCAGTCCTGGTTTAGTCCTGGTTTAGACCTGGTTTTAGTCCTGGTTCAGTCCTGGTTCAGTCCTGGTTCAGTCCTGGTTTAGTCCTGGTTCAGTCCTGGTTCAGTCCTGGTTTAGTCCTGGTTTTAGACCAGGTTTAGTCCTGGTTCAGTCCTGGTTCAGTCCTGGTTTAGTCCTGGTTTAGTCCTGGTTTAGACCTGGTTCAGTCCTGGTTTAGTCCTGGTTTAGTCCTGGTTTAGACCTGGTTTAGTCCTGGTTTAGACCTGGTCTAGTCAATATATGGATTATCGCAGTATCGCCCGGGTCTCGCGCGCGCACATCAAACAACACGTAGCGCGAGTGAGGCCGTGACACTATCTGCACGTGTGGGAACAGGGCCGCCCGCCGCCTCTCCACAGATCTGACAGGCTCTGAATGGAGTCAGAGACGGACGGAGACGCGTTCACGGAAGAAGCGCCCTCCCTCCCGCCGGAGCTGTGCGCCCGTGCGGGGAAAAGCGCGCGCAAAGCGCGCATAAATGCACCTGCCTCCCTCGTGTCTAAGAAATGGATCAATCACTGTCCCTGTCTGATGTCTGCCTGCCGCAACCCCAAACACACAAGCACACACAAGCACACACAAGCACTAAAAGCTCTAAGCACTGGGACCTCACCCTAGCACCGCCCACATTTAGAGAAAATAAGCACGACCGATGTCCCGCCCTCCAGAGCCATATACCACATCGTGATTGGTTCATTCTGCGTCGCACACAAGAAATGAAATTCATATTTATCTTGCGGGCCTCACTTATATTAATCTTTCATATTAAGACGAGGGCCGCAAATTATCGTCCCGGGGGCCGCAGTTGGCCCGCGGGCCGCGTGCCTGAGACCATTGCTCTAAACGATAATATTTTATTTGGAATTTGGGGGAAATGTTGTCAGTAGTTTATAGACTCAAACAAAAATGTTCCTTTTGCCCAAACACATACCTATAAGTAGTAAAATCAGAAAAACTGATCATTTTGCAGTGGTCTTTTATTTTTTTCCAGAGCTGTATCTGACCTGATGCAATAAGACAAAATGTTACAAGAGGCTAAATGGTTTTGAACTGTTTTTTCGTAGAACTACAAGCTGTCACTGCAAAACAGAGGTACATGAAGCAATCACACGCCTGCATCAAAACAAATGGTTCACTCCAGCAGCAGTCATAATAATGTGGGTGTGAATATGGAGTACAGCACATAATGTCCTATGCATATTTGCTACATTTGATTTACAATAACTTTGTTCTCTCACCCCCCAGTGGAATCTTCCTCTCGCACGCACATATGCACATATGCACACACACACACACACACACACACACACACACACACACACACACACACACACACACACACACACACACACACACGCGCACAGAGGGGCCACACTTCCTCTTCTAAAGGCTGTTCCATTTCCTCTCTGTCTGAGTTTGGGCCCTGCTTAAAACAAAACATCAGGCTTCAGCCATTTAAGGACTTCATTTAGCACGAACAATGGCACAATCTGTACACAATTTATATTAGAATGTTTACTTT